>JAWQRJ010000052.1:0-31770 GCA_033557515.1 Diorygopyx duplodentatus
GTTTTTACTTGACGTATAAAGAAAACCCCGTGCTAAATTTCATCAAAATCGGCTGTAACATCCGCGAAAAATGAATTTTTAATAGGATAGTTAACCCCAACCACCCCTAAATGTCGTAAATGCCTTATTTTACCAGAAACATCTTATTGTGTGACTAGTTTACGGTTTTTCTTCAAAGTATTTTCTCAGTGCCTAACAGTTTTATCATTTTATTCCTACGGAAAGATTCTTAGAATGTAATCTACGTAATTCATTAGGATTATACCAGCGTTTTTATCACCTGTTGTAACTATGATGTTTTCTTTGTTTATCTTTTTTTGTAGGTTCCGTAGTGTGAAGTTTTCTTGATCATCATGTATTCTTGATTTTATACTTCGACGATGTAGGTTTTCTTCTTTTCTAATGGTTGTAATAATTTGTTTCTTGATTTCTTCTTCTTTTGGATGGTTTTTGATGGCTGTTTCAATTTCTATTGTCAACTTTGGAAAGTTGATTTGTACGGAACATGTTTATGTCCGTTTTGAAGAAGCGTTTCTTCTGATTTAGTTAGTTTCAGAGATGAAAGATCAGTAAAACGGGCGTGAAATTTGTGTGAATTTTCAAATAGTGTATTTAGGATTTGTTTTTAATAATTCTATTTTCTTTTTGTTAGTTATTTTATGAAGTGTGATTTTATTGCGGAATTTAGCTTTTGAAATGTATTCGTCAAGTATGAGAAAGTGGAATTTTATGTTTAAATGTGAATGAATAAAGGTTGTATAATGTTATGTTGTAATTATTAATTACTTTTTGTATTGTTTTCTAATTTCTGTTTTCATAAATTGTTGTATTAATTGGAAGAATACTTTATTTCTATTAATTTGTTTAGGAAATTTAAAATTAGCAAAAGTAGGAATTAACTTGAAGTGTAGACATGTTTTGATAAATTTGATTTTTAACAGTGATTTATGTAGTTTAAGGTGTATAGTTTTCCATTTGATCAGAGTTTGTATCGCTTATATTCATAATTATTTAGAAAAGTCCGTATTTTTGAAGGTTTACCTATGGGCGGACTTATGAGTGACATTTTCATGAACCATTTAGAAGAAATTATACACAACGGCAATTTCGAATTCATTAACAAAATTATATTATGGAACAGATATGTAGACGATATTCTAGTCATAATTGACACTACAGTATTATAAATATAAACATTATAAATCAACTTCATAATTTTATAATAAAACAAAATTCACAATAGAATTAGAAAATAATCACACGTTAAATTTTTTAAATATCACTTTAATAACATGACATTTATAGAAAACCTACACAAACCGATGCTATTATCCCATTTAATTCTTCTCATGACACAACAATTAAAAAAGTCAACTTTCATGTCTTATATATACAGACTAAAAAATACTACTCTCAGTTTTGATAACATGAAGAAAGAATTAAACATTATACAACAAATTGCTTCTAACAAGGGTTACGATATTCACTATTTTAATAATATATTTCAAAAATACGATATTAGACATAATAACCATACAACACTACTACATATAGAAGATAAACCTAAATCAAACTATAGAACCATCACTTACCAAGTAACAAAATTAAAAACATTGCTAAATAATTCAACATTTCACTTGCGCTTAAAACGAACCATAATCTAAAAAACATACTTAATAGTAAACCACCTACCAAATTACTAGAAAAAAATGGTGTATACACCCTTACATGTGAAACTTGCAATGCTATTTACACAGGAGAGACCGGCAGAAAAATCGAAATTAGAGTCAAAGAACACCTCACAAGCAGTAATTCAAGCTTCGGTAGACACATAAATTTTAACAATCATAAATTCATATTTGATAACATCAAAATCATTCATCAACTGAATAAAAGCTACTTAATGGAGTTATTCGAAAGCTATGAAATAAATTCATTTAGAAAAAAACCATCCACAAACCTTACTACTTAATGATCAATTGGAAAATAGTATTCCACATATTTATTACCCAATTATACACCCTTATAAAAAAATTATTATTTATTTTTCTACTTACATTAAATTTAACACTTTTTCATTTTATTTGCGTACATATTATTAATTAATCAATTTTCCCAATTATTCTAAACATAAAATTTTCTTTATTTTTTTACTCTATTTCGCCCTTTTCTTTTTGTTTACTTTGTTTTCTTTTTTACTAATTAATGATTAAAGTTTCTCATTAATTCTGCAATTTAATAATTTATAACTCATTATTTTATTATATTACAAACATTAACTTTCTAATATTACTTAATATAATTCTTCAATTTAATAATTGATAATACATAAGTTTACAACATATAAGTTTTTTCTATAAATATGCAAAATCATATAATTGTAATAATCAGAATTGCAATATAACAATGTAATTTTTAAACTCTAATTTTAAATTCAAAAATCCAAATTATTCGCGCGCATATTGTTACGCACTTTCATATAAAACAGTTCGACCGGTTTTCCGTTTAATACTGCAAACCTAGCCATCAGCAAGGCAAGCATATCTTTTAGAATTAATCTAATTTTTATTTTAGTAACTTCAAATGTTTTATATTGTACACTTCTGCGGTGTACAATACAACCAATCAGGATTAATATTCCAACGTTAGCATATTTCGTAAAGGTGTAGAACGTAAGTTACACTTAACCTAATGTTTACAATAATTTAACACGTGACTTTAATTATAGTTTATAATGATCTTTTTGTAATCAAACAGTCCATGTTTGTCCACGATGATGGTACTATGATAGCGAAACCGGTCGACGAATAAAAGTGTTAAAAATCTAAATTTAGTTTCATACTGATTAGTAAAAATCATTACTCTCCTTCCTTTCTTGAAATTCAAACATTAATTGGTTGAGGTTGTTGGGTGTGACCTTCTGCAAAAATGTGTGGATTTCGTCACTCCAGTACCGATAATTATATTTATTAACTATGCCGTTGAGTATTCCACCATTTCTTCACAAAATTCTGTTCGTCTATCCGAGTCCATCTTTCCATAATTCATGGAGAATCTGCAGTTTATACGGACGAAATTTATTCTATTTCTGGATCTTACGTACAGATTCGCGTGATATCCCAGTTGTGTATCTGCTTAACGAAGAGATAATGTTGGAGTCATTGCAAAATGATCCAATACTTCAAGTTGGGCAGCTTAGTTCGCTGCCTTTTTAAGGATTCTTTTTTTGTTTGCTACTGATCCCGTTTCTTCAAATTTTGCTACTAGGTGGCGGTCGTAAGAGTGATTAACATTTTTGTCAGGCTGTCTGAGACTAGGGTTAACATTCGTTTTGTAAACTCGGTTTTTAGACCTGATAATACTGAAATCAAATGTTTCATCAAACTCTCTATCTATGCAAAACAAAACACGGTTATAACTAGAAGAAATTCACAGAATTTTTACCTTTATTACTTCAAAACCGAGTGCCGGGGTTGTAAATTTGGGCATTAAAAGTAGTAGCTGTTTTCCGCCCCATAGATGAAAAATAATTTTAACCCTTTCGGCGTGGGTGAAACCATCGTCGTATGATGAAGTGAATAAAAAAACTTGGGTTCGAAAAAGACTAGTGTTAACATACGTTTCGTAAACTTGGTTTATTTATGGGTATTTATATATTTATTACTGGGTATTTATGCAAAAAAACACGGTTATAAATGGAACAAATTCACAGAATTTTGAAGTAATAAAGGTATTACTTCAAAATTCCCCAAATTAATAATAGCTGACGAAAGTTGGAGTGTTTATATTTGAAGTGTGACGCGTTATTTTGTTGGCAGGAAAATATGAGTCAAAATTTTATTAATTGCTAACAATCACTCGTCGAAAATTACAAAAATAAGCATTCTGCATTGGATATGACATGGCCTTCAATTTCTATGTTCACTCTAGTCACATTTATGACAATTTTGGTTTACTGCTCAGACCAACGGTTGAGTTCAGTTTAGCTTCAGTGATCACTTGATTTTAGTTGAGCTAAGTTTTAGATCAGATTAGTTACCATTTAGAAAAAATTAGATGGTTAGATGGGTTTATAAAATAGATATTGATGTCTTTAATGCGTATCCAATAAACTCTTCTAAATATTTATACTTTAACCATGACGTAACTCTGTAGGTAAAAGGTTATATTCGTTCGCAGAGTGATATTTAAAGGCTCTGGCTGTTTCGTTAGGCGATCGTGAGAAACGTGATTAGTGGTTCTCTTCGAGAATTACTGTTATTTTAAAGTCGGCACGACACCTTGTCAGTCGTACACACTCTGCCAGTTCTCTCGTCTGGGCAGTTACAGTTCTTACGCCGGCAAAAATTCGGAATTACCCACTAGTCTAGCGCCCAGCTTGACTTTACTGCCCGGTTGCTTGTTGTCTTAGGAGGCCATTTGACGAAATCTACCGTAAACCGTACATGTGTAATTAACGGACGCATTTAATGACTCAAATTGCGTTGACGGACGGTATTACGTCGACAGCTTCCGTGTCTTGGGAAGAGAAAAGTCGCTTGCGAAAATTTAACTGTTCGAAAAATAGGCCGCAGTGGTCATTAGATGTAAACGTTTTTGAAGGGGTTATTAGCTAGATTAATGTCGTTAAAGATGATTGTTTCTAGAGAATGCATTCTTCTGAAGAAACAGTTTGATATCTTTACAGTAAGAATTGTTTGCTATTAGTGCAGTGGGAACAACTAAGAAGCCTGTAAATAACAGTTGAATGATAATTGCAGTTGTGTTGGATTGTGTAGGAGTTGAGTAAACCAAAGAAGAAGGAGAGGACATCATTCAATAAAACTAAATTAACCAGATTTGAATCACACTAGATGCTTTACAAGTGTCATCTGAGTAAGCTCAAAAAACTGGTCAAGCAAAAACGGAATGATGCGTATGGGTCCAATAGACTGCTTGGAAATCCTGAAGAGGTACTGAAGGCTGCTATATGAATCTCCTGTGGGAAGAAATCGAATTAACCGTTTCAGTGATAATAATTGAACCTAAGTAAGCCCAGAAGTTTACATTTGTGACTTACGGTACTTCCTGTTTTTTATGATGAACACTCAGATAAATAATGACGTATAATTTGATAATTAAGATGTAACTCCAAACAGTATATTATTTTGAAAAGTATGATTAACCGATGAGTTTATAAATATCGCTTATGTAAGTGTATCTAAATTTGTGCCCAATTTATTATTTACACTACAAATTATTCTAACCGTGCCAGAAATGACCCTCATAAAAAAACCGGTTCTTGCTTAGTCGATGATGAGCTTGTGCTAATTATATTAACATATCTGACCTCACGTTAACCTTAAAGTCTATTAAAAAGAAGAAACCTGCTAAATCAATGATATTGACCTTTCATGTAAACATCTATAGTTTCCAGGAAAATCGATTGTGATCATTTAAAGAATCATTAAAGGATAGATACGGAATAAGTCGAAAGATATTAAACTGTTAGAGTTGTGATGCATGAAACCAACCATATCTTTCGCGTGAATTTTAAAAATATGCTTTGTATATGACATCCATAACTTGAAACTGTACCGTTGCAGCAAATGGCAATTTCAACGTAGTGTAGGAGTTCAATATTCAATAAGCTCCGGGCGTCGGTGTATTTCTGTTCGTACTACGTGTGACCGGACAACTTTTACACGAGGGATTGCATAACAGTAAATAAAATGATACGAGAGTAAATGGAGTCCGCGGAATGCAGGCCCGTTCCACTTTGTATTAAATTATTCAATTATCCCGTTGTCACCGGGGTGAAGAAATAGACGGCGGCGTTGTCTTACATCTCTCGTTAGCTTTCTATAAATTTTAAACGTGTCCGCCAGTTGCAATTATCACGTAACAGAGAAGAGGATAATTCCGCGATATGACCATTTTAATCTAACCGGCAGCTTCTGGTAATTATTGGAGGCTAATTTACAGTCAACCGTGTAGATTTCTAACGGTTCTAAACGTTCACAACGCCGTATCCATTAAGAACGTCGTAAATATTTACAAAGAACAACTGGTCAAGCCACAATTGAAATGTCAAACGGGATTATTATTATACTAACAATAAATAATCAGCCACGTGACTGCTCAACACGAAAACGTGTGCGCTATAGTACTTGTAATGCAGCGCACGATTATAAAATACATAATATATTCCTTGATTCATCTGTTGGCTGAAAACTTTATGGATAATTTAAGAAAAGACCTAGACAGTTTCCTAAAAGTTACTTTTCTATTTCTATTTTTTGCTAAAGTTATACGATTTCATCAGCCAGCATATTTTCTGGAAGTCTTTAGCGATACATATTTAATTCCGAACACAAATCATTGCCTGTTTCTTAAAGCAAGTTGAACAAGTCATCAAAATGAGATTATTTGAAAACAAAAATTTTCACGTATATTTCTTGTTGTCAGTGTAATTTTATAACCAAAGACGCTGATTAGACACGCAATCACACCGCATTTCCTTATTGAAGCAAAATTCACCGCAAACCATGCAAAATGTTTAACAGTTTTCAGACTAACAACAATATTTTTTCCAATTTTTTGAAATAATGAAACATTCTCGCTGTGATATGTTTCCTGATTGAATAAGCAAAAGTTATTCACACATTCCTTAATGGCACCATTTTTGGCCATTGACCCGTCATCATGTTAAGAAAAGTATAAATCATGTTTAGAAAAGCAAGGACTAACGTGAAATAAGTGGGGGTTAAATAGTAAGTCTGTAATGCAGGTATCGATTTCATTTTGAGATTATCAGAATATACAATTTTATGACCTATTGCATTTTATTATAAATTAGCAATTCTTAAAGCTAACTAACATTAAAGAATTTAAAGAGAAAAATAACATGCTGGTGTACGATTATAAAGAAATATTGGTATCCATTATGCTTGTTGAAATTACGAATTTGGGTATTCTCAAGCACAATTCCCAAATAGAGAATTGTGCTTGAACGAATTCAATCACTACAAAAATCATAGCTAATGTCAGCAAATTTTGTGAATCAAAGTCTTGTTTAACATTTGCTTGTTTTTAGCACAGTAATCGTTTAAATATTTTATGCTTAGTAGAACTGAAATCCACTTATCAGCAACTTCGGTTTTAGCAGGAATTGAAAACATCACGTAATTCTGTAAAAACAACCACAGTTGCTCGAAATTCGATATCATTAAAATTCAAACTATGGTTCTTTCTGTAAACAACGATTCGCAAAGAAGCATATGCGGAAGAAACGGCATCGGGATTGTGAGAAAGTATAAACCAATATGAATGTGGTTGAATTGCTTCACATTGAAAATTAATTCCTTAACGAAGTGGTCAGCAACCTCCAACAGGAAGAAGATGCGTATTATGAAAATAGGTAATTAGTAGAAGTATTCCACTGCTATGCATATTAAGTACTTTTGATTTAACTGCATAAATGATACAGCAAATTTCTTTTGGTTTTCCTCTTTTGTCAATTGTATGTCACTATTTCTCAAAACTATTTCCTATCCCTATTAAACAGAGTGCTGTATTTGTCAAACAATTTCCTTTTTTGACAGAAGCGTTTCCTTACTTGTAAAATCAATTTCACATTATTACATATGACATAATGAATGCTGAAAGAAGACAAAATATCAAAATCTCCAACGAGGTACGTACTCTTTTTATTAGAGCAGTGAATGATGGTACTTCGGCAGTCCAAATAGGACGGCAATTTAATGTATTGGCAGACACTGTAAGAAAAATTTACCGGGCCTACAAAAAAAACAACGAGGTGAATAAGAGAACAGTTGGGCATCGCCCCAAAAAATTTACTCAAGAGGAGCAAGAAGAAATCTGCAATTTGATTGATGAGGATTGCACCATGACACAAACAAATAAAAACCAATTTGTTGGAGCAAAATCCACAACTAGTGGTAAGCTTATCGACCATTGACAGAGCGATAAAGGAATTTCGCAACGCAAGAACATTGCCAAAATTATGTTCGACATATAATATTTGGGAGATTGCCTCAACAGAAATGAAATTTTGAACTAATTCAAATTTTTTTTTGCATACTATAAAAAGTAAGTATTGTGTTACATAGTATTACGTAGTATAGTTAGTATTGTTGTTATCTTCTTGTTTTTTGATAAATTGTGTCTTCAACTGTTTGTATTCTTGTTTTTTTTTTAATTTTCAAAAAGGAAACGTGAAAGAGTTTTCATAAATAGTTGGTTTTCATTTGATATATTAATATCAACGTGACGTAAATATGAAATAGTTTTGAGAAATAGTAAAATACAATTGACAAAAGAGGAAACCCAAAAGAAATTTGCTGTATCTTGTTTAATTTATTATTTATAATTTATAATTTATTTAATTTTTTTCCAGCTACCTTAGTTTAGAAAATAATCGACCGTTTCCATACATAAAAGCGACCCTGTATAATATCGTTTAGCTGCAATCAAAGAAATACAGATAAATGGGGCGCTCTGTATATTGACTCTATAAAGTAAATTTTTTTATACTTTTAGAATTCATTCATTCATAATATTCTATGTTCCTGTATATAATATTCTATTATCTGCTTTATTTATTAATTTACTTGTAAATAAAAAGTATTAATTTAATACTATTTCATTTTATTTTCGTACTTATTATTAATTAATCAATTTCCCAATTATTCTACACATTTAATTTATTTTGTATACTATTTGCCAGTTTCATTTTGTTTACATTTTTTTCATTTTTACTAATTAATGATTGAAGTTTCTCATTAACTGTATAATTTAATAATTTATAACTCGCTACTTTATTATATTACATACATTAACATTCTAAAATTACTTAATATAATTTTAAAAAGTTTTTATCTATAAGTATGCAAAATCGTATAACTGTTATAATCATAATTCTTGTACAATGTACAACAATGTAATTTTTAAACTCTAATTGTAAATTCAAAATCCAAATTATTCTCGCGCATATTGCTATGCACTTTCATATAAAAGATGTTCGACCGGTTTTCCGTTTAATACTGCAAACCTAGCCGTCAGCAAGGCAAGAGCATGTGTTTTAGAAATAATCTATTCTTTATATTAAGTAATTTCAAATGTGTTATGATCTAATTAAACTTCTTAGATGTACAATACAACCAATTAGGATTATTATTCCAACGTTAGCATAGTTCGTAGATGTGTAGAACGTAAGTTACACTTAACCTACTTTTTGCAATAATTTAACACGTGATTCGAATTATAGTTTATAATGATGCTTCTGTAATCAGAAAGTCCATGTTTGTCCGTGATGATGGTACTATGATACCGAAACCGGTCGACAAATAAAAGTATTAAAAATCTAAATTTAGTTTCTGAACATACTGATTAGTAAAAATCATCTATCTTTAAGTTTTTACTTAAATCAGTAGTACAGACTTTTCTAAATCATAATGATAATTGTTCGTAAATAAAAATTAAAGGAGCATTCAACATTATAAAGTATCACTTACGCTTAAAACGAACCATAATCTAAAAAACATACTTAACAGTAGTAAACCACCTACCAAATTACTAGAAAAAATGGTGCATACACCCTTACATGTGAAACTTGCAATGTTACTTACATAGGAGAGACCGGCAGAAAAATCGAAATTAGAGTCAAAGAATACCTCACAAGCAATAATTCAAACTTCGGTGGACACATAAATTTTAACAATCATAAATTCACATTTGATAACATCAAAATCATTCATCAACTGAATAAAGGCTACTTAATGGAATTATTCGAAAACTCATTCATTTAGAAAAAAAAACACTCGCAAACCTGACTACTGTACTGTACTCACTAAATTATTATCAATTGACCTCTACATAGTACATACATAATAGATATATTTATTTTCTGTTACAGAATGGCCCCTGGTGATTGGGAAAATCCCAATCCGAACGATCCAAATCCAGAAGAACTGGAAAACGTATGGGATTTAAAGAATTGCTTCTGGTTGTCACTAGGTTCAACAATGTCGCAAGGATGCGATATTCTTCCAAAGTAATATCACTACACACAATTATGATTTATCATCCCATTCCATTGTTCATTTCTCTTCACTGTTATCATTGCATAAAAGTACACCAATTTCTGAAAAAAACTTTAACTTTATTATCTCCAATTTTTTAAAGAGGAATATCTTCAAGAATGGCATCTTCAATGTGGTGGTTCTTCATACTCATCATATCCAGTTCTTATACAGCGAATTTAGCCGCCTTCTTGACGATGGTGCAAATGGGCCCATCGATCGATAACGCAGAGGCCCTCGCGAAGCAAACGAAGATCAAGTATGGAACTGTGGACGGCGGGGCTACTCAATCCTTCTTCCGAGATTCCAACTTTTCGACGTACTCGAGGATGTGGATGCAGATGTTCCAGTCGAAGCCGAGCGTCTTCGAGAAAAACAACGCGGACGGTGTCAAAAGGGTAAAAACAACGAAAAACGGATTGTACGCCTTCTTGATGGAAAGCTCCAGTATAGAATATGAAATCGAGAGGGACTGTGATCTGAAGCAGGTCGGCGGGAGGTTGGATTCGAAAGGATATGGAATAGCCATGCCAATGAGTAAGATAATACTTTGATTCCAGTTTTCATTCTCACGGGAGCAATACAATTTGTTGGGGATGGGAATTTATGTAAAATTGTTGAATACAAAAAAGAATATCTTTTGCTTTAAAGTAATAATTTAACTACCACATTCAGATTTTTGGTTCAAATCTATATTAATCTTACTGTATTTCATTCATTTTTCTTACCATCTATTATTTTGTACTAAGTGTTAATTTGCTTCTTCGCTCCGTATGGAATTTTTCGGAATCAGTAAAATTCAGTAAAATTCAAGTAAATTCCAATAAACTTTACTTTTAGATTCCCCATATCGACATGACATAAACACAGCGGTCCTTAAACTGCAAGAAGAGGGAGTATTGAGTCGCCTAAAAACCAAATGGTGGAAAGAAATGCATGGTGGAGGAGCTTGTGATGTAATTATCTTTTCCCTAATGAAACGTAATTATTTTAACAACATCATATTTTTATTTGCATTACAGGGAATAGACGCTGGTCAAAGCTCAAGCGGAGAACTAGGTCTATCTAACGTTGGTGGAATGTTTGTAGTTTTAGGATTTGGGGTGGCAATTGCCTTTCTAATTTCACTAGCAGAATTTTTATGGAATGTTAGAACATCGGCTATGGAAGAACATGTAAGTTAACTCAATTTCTAAAACATAATGAAATATTGAAATGTTAAATATGATACGTTATTCTTCCAACAGACACGACTTACTCAAGCTTTTATGGGCGAATTAATATTTGCGGCAAGTTTTTGGGTTATAAAGAAAAGAGTCAACCTGGGCGGGTCCAAGGTAACGTCTCCAAATATATCATCGATTGCAATTGAAAACGGGACGGACAATGAGAATGGCAATTCTGAAGCCACTTTAGCCAATATTAGTGGAAGTGTAAAAGTAGATTGATGAGTGAATAAGTAAACACTAGACGTTTACTCATTCACTCTGCGTCAGTGTTTAGTGTATTTAAACGCAATTCAAGGTAGTAAACAACTATAACAATATATAAGTTTGGTATTATTTTGATTTTTCTTATTATCTTAAAAATACCTTTTTTCATTCAACTTCCTGTTCTGTACTTTTGTTCTGATTTAATTTAAGCCACTATAATGTGCTAATTTTTAGTAATAAGGAATAGTCCAAGAGCTCGTGACCCCATTTTCGTTAAGTGCTTGATTTACTTAGCAATTTTGTACGATGGTACCTTTAGGATAGATAAATATCGAAAGTTTGCCTGATAATTTTGGAGTAAAAATTTAAAAATACACACGGTTTCATGAATATTTAAATACTTTTAATCCTCCAAGAAAATGTAAAAGGTTTTATAGTCCATCGAAAAGTGATAAAAATAATATAAGTGGTATAAATGGTGGCCGCAGATTTTTTGAAAAGTCTGGGAATGAAACCCTGACTTTTCCTAGTTTTCCAGTTTCAGAATTAAAAAATTACCTGACTTAAATTAGTTATGAGAACTGACTTAATTATGAAAATTGTTTGAGTAACATCATAAATAAAATAGCTCAAATCAAATTAATGAATAATATATTTTACAATACTGAAGTTAGTGGACATCTGGCAATCCTTGGTTTTTGTCAACAAATAAATTCTGGTGCAAGAAATATTTATAAAATTTGCACATGGGTGTCCCAAATTTGATGCTCGCCATTGGTATCTTGGAAACGGTAAGAGCTACAGACTCGGTTAAATGGAACAATATGGGGGTGTTCTAAGCTGTTCAGACCTTCTTTTGTTTTCTAAAAAATGCATCGCTTCCTAGAGATCTGGAAAATACTGAAAATCGTCATTTTCTTCAAATGCGAATATTTTCCACATTATTTATAGTATCAAAAAATTTCGAGGGAAAAAGTTGTAGATATCAAAACATTCTGTAGGATAGATTATAAAACTATTTTTTACATTGCACCAGTTTCGAGATATGACCCAAAGTCGTATTTTGACATTATTAAATTACTTGATTTTTTCCATTTCCCTTAGGAGATATGAAGAAAAATCATTTTGAACACAGATTTTAACGCACATCACATCCTCCACGATTAAAACAAATGACTACACATCTGTCAATAATATTGTTAAACCACCCTCGCGTCATAAGTTTTAGTTGCCGTCAATTATTCATATTCTACATTGATAATGGCGTTTTTAAACTATACTACCAAATGTTTAGAAGTAAACCGCCGCCATATTGAATATATTTTGTAGAAAAATTTTGGTTTATTGTTATCGTGTTTATTTTTACAATGTTTATTGTTATCATGTTTATTGTTACTATGTTCATTGTTATCATGTTTCTATTGATGTTTTTATTGACGTACTAAATTTAAGCAGAACTGTTTTTTCAGAAAACCTTTTTTCTTTCTATCTACAGCCCAGAAGATAATAAATACCAGATATGCAGTCTTTTGTTTTGAAAACAAACATAGTTCTTAATCATGGATAGTGTGGTGTGGGTTAAAATTTGTGTGGAATATGATTTTTCTTCATATTTCCTAAACTATGAAAGATAAATATCTCGAACGTTGTATCGTTGGAAACGGAAAAAAATCAAGCAATTTAGTAATGTCAAAATCAGCTATGGTTTCTATTTAAAAAAATACAACATTGGCTCACATCTCGAAACTGGTGAAAGGTAAAAAATATTTTGATATCTACAATTTTTCCTTCGAAATTTTTCCATACGATAAATAATCTGGAAAATATTCACATTTGAAGAAAATGACGATTTTCAGTATTTTCCGGATATCTAGTATGCGGTGCATTTATTGGAAAAACAAAAGAAGGTCTGAACAGCTTAGATAAACACCCCTATATTGTTCCATTTAGCCGAGTCTGTAGCTCTTACCGTTTCCAAGATACCAATGGGGAGCATGGAATTTTGGACAGCCTGCATAGTTTTTGGAATTTGCACATGTATATATTTTTAATTTTTTTATAATGTCAGACGTCGGTTAATTTCAGTATTATTACATTTTCAGTAAATTGAAGTCTTGAATAGTAAATTGGGAAAAATAGACTTAATCGAATATTTTCCATATATCGAATTTTTCGGGTGCTTGATCAAAAATATGTATAAAATATTCCTCGTTGTATTTTTTATGATAATTAAACCATTAAGGAACGCGGTCACAATAACTAAGTACATAAGTTTACTCTAACTTACTCCGGCCTAAACACTAGCCATAGCAGGTACACCTGGAAAAGATCGCGTGATCTTTCAATAGTCAATGGGAGTGCAGATCGCGACAGCCGATTACGCTGCCGATAAATGCTCTCGCTCACACTCATTGCTGCCCGTAGCGCTTCTCACTCCAGCTCATGTAACACTTAGTTTAACGTCTTCCAATTATTAAACATTGACAAAAGTGTCTGGCTTTTCGCAAGTATTCTTAAATATATTTAATTAAAACGCTATTAAAATTTCAACGTGAATCAAACACTCATTTTTTATAAATACAACTTTGGGGTACTTTGGTTCTATGTTTACATTTCCAAATCTGTCTGTCTTGTTTATTGTTGTGTTCAAAATTAACTTAACTTTTATATAGTTTTAGTCTGCCCGTGAATCAAACATTTTTTTTTGCAAATTAGCTCTACGTCCAGTATCTCCTGTACAAAGAAAAGTCAGGCAAACTTTTGATTCCCTATTTATCTATCCTAAAAGTACCACTTAGGATAGATGCACATTTGCTAAGCGAATCAAACACTTAACGAAAATGGGGTCACGAGCTCTCCGACTAGAATTAAATACCAACATCTGCCAACAAAAACAATCTGAATTCTGGGATATTACCATTCAACATATGAAAAGTTCCCAAACCTTTTTTGTGCGTTTTTTATTGCTATATGCACTACATGAATTTTATGATTGCGATAGTTTAAAGTTTCGAAAAGGGACAACCCAAAAGAATTATTAAGCAAATTTTTCGTACATAAGCAATTGCTTTTTGCTTAAATTTGTCAATGAAATTGTAAACCAAGAGTTACATAATATTGCAGTTAGTGTGCTTATGCGAAAATATTTAAGCATTTCAGTATGTTCCATCCTGAGTTATCTCTGTCAGCCATATGCTGACATTTTTTGTTTGTTCTGTTATATTCGTTTGCGTGGTGCTTCCTAGACGTTTTTGGTTCACTTGGACTTCATTTTCTTCATAGATTTTCTTTAATGCCATGTGTTGGAACTTGGCATTGGAAAAGCCAAAGGTAGCCTTAGCATAATTAATAAGAATCCCTCTTCTAGGGGTAACAGTAACCTGTTTAAAACTGGATGCTAATGTGCTGTTCTATTAATACAAATTCTGCAAATTTTAATATATATAAGTTTTTTGGTAAAACAAAATCAAATTTTTCTTGCACATGTAAAAGAGATTGAAAGCTAGAGTTTAACTGGGTGCATATTATATCTAAAACACGGTAGAAAACGCTTATCTTAAAATTTTGTTCTTCGTCGATTATTCGGTTATCTTGACAAGTTCATCAAAATGTTTTTTAACTGTACGTTGACGTTTTTACTTTTAAACCGGGCATATACATTCCATGTTTGTGTAATAGCGGTAGCCCCCGATTTTAGTTTACTGTAACCATTTCTTGTTTCCTTTTTTTAAAAATGTAAGCTACTCTTAATTAAATCACGAACTTCACTTAGATTAATATTTTTATTTTGTGCTATTTATGACACTGGCTTTAATTCGTTTAAGATTTGATGTAAAATAAATTCAAAATTTTCTATTCTGGATAGTATTTGTTTTGCTTCTTCATGTTCATTCTTTTTTGAAGAGGTTGAAATAATTTTATTCCAGGACATAACTTAATTTAATAATATTATACCTTAGTTTCATCACTGATAATGACAATATTCGATCAGCCCAACGGGTGGGATTAATTTTTTTTAATTGTATAATAATAGCAGAACCTGCAGTAAAACTTGATAGCAAGTCTCATGCAATAATACTTCAACTAAAAAAATGTAGTTTTGTTGAATTGTTGTAAAAAAGGATCTCTTTGGGTGACTCCCTTAACTGCAATTTCCCTAATATTTTAATTTTTTTTATTGTTGATGGAGCCACTCATTACGTTGGCTCGATCATACCCACAACCTCTATATTCTATTAAATTTAAACCCACCTCGTTCAAACTGACCACAATTGTTTTAGTTATACAATTCGCAGTTTTGAGAATCAACCTTAGCGAAGCCTATAAAACGGTCTTTTATCAAGATTTTTTTAATTCTTCCTTCATCATTTTCCTTAAATTCTTATTATTATTATCTTATTATTTTGCTCAATTGATCATGTTTCGAGATATCCTGTGTCGTATCCATTATGATTGAATAAAATGGAACAGCATTCATTCTTTGGATAATTGTTTTTTTAATTAGATCGTAGCAAAGTAATTATTTCGTTTTCA
Source organism: Diorygopyx duplodentatus (assembly GCA_033557515.1). Classification (NCBI taxonomy): domain Eukaryota; kingdom Metazoa; phylum Arthropoda; class Insecta; order Coleoptera; family Scarabaeidae; genus Diorygopyx; species Diorygopyx duplodentatus. The sequence goes on from JAWQRJ010000052.1 coordinate 16,049, forward strand.
ATTTGGTGATACATTTTGGTGTAACATTAAACAACCTCTCAAGTACCTTTTGCCAGAAATCGGCTTCTTGTTTAATTAAGTATTCATTTTCTTTATCAATAGTTTTTGTCTTTTCCCACATTTCATACGTAAAGCAACATGTTATATGAGTTTGTGAGTGCGAATGTTCTTTAATATTTTTTTTTGATAAGCCCTTCCAGTGAGAAATACCTTTACATGTCCAATTTGTGCGCGAGGTGGCAAACAACCAACAGTATTTGGAAATTGATGAAACTCGGTAGGGTTAGCCGAATAATAATATTCGCATACTCCTGAAGATGAAGAAAATTATTCTTCGAAACGTGTAGAGTACAAGGAATAATACAATAAAAATATTTAAATAGCTAAACTGTACAATTATTATTCAAATATATTATATTATATACTTGGTATAAAAGATGGATAATATCTTTCAACAGAATAATAATATGTTTCTGCAAAAGTTCTATATTTATTGTCCTTTGGATACGGCCCTTTGGCCCTGCAGACCCCATATGCAATAATATAATTTCGCAGAGCATCTTCATTTAAGATATTAATACATGCAAAATTAGCAAAATTTTGCATGCATTAAGTTTGCATGTGAATTGGATTTACCTTAGTTAAAACTAAATCAATATTGTGATTGCCTTTAATCATAAGTGACTCTGCTACTACTTAAATAGATGTCTCATACTCCAAATTCTCCTGTTGGTCTTACTGAGTTTCCAAGAGCGTTTCGTTTTCTTTTTCGTTAACGATTTTCTCTTCAATTGCATCTGACGATTCGATAGAAGGTACTTACGTACTGATTTTTCACATTTTTTTTTCTGTTGATATTTTCGTTTTTCTTTGTCTCGCCTAGTTTTACTTAAGCCGCTTCAGCCTGGATTTTCTTTAATTTTTTTTTGTTCTGGCTCCGTGCAGTTTAAAAAAATATGTTAATTAAAGAACAAAATATTTAGGATGCAATAATTTACATATCGGATATGTATTAGTAATAATTATTGTCACGACGAAAACCGGCTGAACGAAACGAAAATGCAGGATATTTATACGATTTGACCAGATACTACAAAATAAAGCCAATAGAAAATTCTAAGAAATCGCAAGATAAGAGAAGAATTCTAAGAAAAAAAAATTTGAAAAACTAAAGAGAAATAATAGCTTGAAGTCGAAATTTTTATTTTGTCATAGCAGCACTTTTTAAAATTGCTAGTTTCTTTTCATTTAATTTATTTTACCTTAAAAGATTACAAAATGCGTTTTAAATACATATACAGGCTGTCTAACGTAGACCGTCCATTAGAAATATATGGGGAACGAATAAAGCAAAGGAAAATATGGATTTGAATATAGTAGGAAGGGAACTAAAGGATACAGATATTTTCAATAAGCTGGCGGTTCCGGTTATACCAGAAGTTGACAACAACTTTGTTAATTTAAATAGAATCATTCTATTTAAATTTAATTTTTTTTTCTTAATCTGCATTTAATTTTCAACACATTTCGTAATACATTTGCCAGGCCTAAACTTATTCGTTTTCGAGATATTTATTTTTTTCGCAAAAATTACGCAACTGCAGCAACATTTTGAAAAATCGAATTTTCAGAATTAGACTTATGCGATAATGTTCATACCGCATTAACCATTAGTTGTGACATTGAACTTTTCAGAAATACACCCGGCAGGACAGACTTTAAATAACAAAATATGATTTTTTTTGAATGGCCCCTACCAAATATTTTTATCTTATTGAATGTAGAATTAAAATTCTATTACGTTTCCCTATACTTAAAATGTATCCTTTTCCGATTATTTCAGGTTTTTCGAGCTCTTGCTACAAAAGCGATCAGAAATACGATCCTCCTTTGACAACACATTCATTTGTTGTAAATTGGGTTACCTACCAACTAGTTATCAATTTTGATGTTTAAGTAATTTAGGTTGGTTGATTTCATATTTAGGGTGAAATATTAATGCAGATATCATTTGGAAATCGGACTATCAAGTTGACAAGTCCTTACTGTGTTCTAAAATGACAACTAATAATTACTGCAATGTTGATATTATGAATTTATTTATTATTTATGCTAAATGCCAATAATAAGTAGAACGTGCAAGACATTTAACGAAAAATATCCGAATTTGCCGTCGGTTAATAGAAAAAAATTCAGAAGGTTACAATCCAATTTTATAAATCACGGGAAAGCAACTGAAGCAATACGAAAAGCTAAACCAGTCACGAATGACGAAACCACTGTCACTATGGTTTTAGCTTATTTTCATGCTAATCTAGAACTATCTCACCGAATTCCCGTCCTTACTCTGCGTCGTGTGGATGCATCGCTGCAGTTGGTGAAAATTTAGAAGGATGAAATCCGTATTTCTTTAAAATGTTCTACATTGAGCAACGAGATATGTCCAAATCAGCTACTGCGGCACGAAGTGAGGCGTTTGGATTCGCATGAAAATAAGCTAAAACCATAGTGACAGTGTTCTCGTCATTCGTGACTGGTTTAACTTTTCGTATTGCTTCTGTATTTTGTTCTATTAAGCGCCGGCAAATTCGGATATTTTTGGTTACATGTCCTGCACGTTCTACTTATTATTTGTTGGCATTAGCTATGAATAATAAATAAATTCATAATATCAACATTTGAGTAATTATTATTTGCCATTTTAGAATATAGTAGGGACTTGTCAACGTTTTCAAGAACTAAAGATGTGAAATATCTTGATACTCGATTTCCAAATGATATCTGCATTAATTTATCACCTTAAATATGAAATCAACCAACCGAAGTTACATTAACGTCAAAATTGATGACCAATTGGTAGGCAACCCAAATTACAATAAATGAATATGTTGTCAAAGGATCGTTTTTGTAGCAATAGCTCGAAAAACCTTAAATAATCGGAAAAGAATAGGGGAACCTAATACCGTTAAACGAGGATTTTAATTCTATATTCGATAAGATTTAAAATAATTGTTAGGTGCCATTAAAAAAAAACAGTTTTTGTCATTTAAAGCTTACATTATTAGAATCCCTAATAATGCACGACAGTAAATCGCAATGAAAAAGAAATCTGGTTTGAGTATATTCATAACAATAGTACATTTTAAAATAACACAACGGCTTAAATAATTAACACATGCTTACGTATACAACTTTTTACTGCAACTACTTCTACTATTTATAAGTTACTTAAGTAATAAACCACTTTGATCATCACAATGAGTAATTTATTTACTCCCTCGCCTTTCATTCTTTCTTCCTCTAAGTTTCTTAAGAAAATTCCAATCCGGAATATTAATATTTCTTATTCTAAATTTAGGCATTCTTATCTTCTCCTTATAATATGCCACAACATTCCCATGGTAAACCTTCTTGGCGTACTTATCGAAATCAGGATGCCTTTTCACAATGCAATGAAAGTAAAACAGTTCGACTCCGAACGCCACCAAACTAATAAAAATTCCAATAAAAAGCGCCACGATAGCTCCTATGAATTTCTGCATGCTCATCAGCGCCTTGGTATTCTCCGTAGACTGAGACGATGGAAGTTCTGCGTTCAAAGTGGGCTGCATAACGTCGTCCAGCCACTTCTTGATCAGCCCCGCCTCGAGTATTCTCCTTATGTATTTATCCACGCGCGGCTTGATTGGGGAGTTCTTTTGCAGCCCGATCGAGATTGGCATATTTATGACGCAGTCCCTCATTATATGCAAATTGCGGTCTCGGCCGTCATCCTCTGCGGGGTCGCCACTCGCATTCGTTTCCGGCGTCGACGGTTTGCTTTGCCGAAAGACGGATGATTCTTTCAGGTGGTAGATGTTCTCGTAGAAAGCGAACTTTCCGTCCGCCACTCTGGCGACGGCCTCCTGGGAACCGTTGACGACTTCGTATTTCGAACCGATTGCCTGTGCGGCTGGGTCCAAAGAAGTGGAGAAGAATTCGCGGTTTATTTCACCCCAACCGCCTAGGGAGAGATCGGACTCCACCAGTTCCTCCAAGGTGTCTATTGTTACTCTGGAAAGTAATAATGGTGATGGTTGGCGCAATGATAAAATGTTGTAGTTACGAGAAAATTATAACATTTAATTACTACAGTAACATTCAATAGCCGTAATTAATCGTTAACATTAATAACTGAACTGCGCAACTCAAATGAATATTCATACAAACGCAGCCCATAAAGTAATTTTGACATCACTCAATTGGCTCAAAAAATAAAAACGTGTCATTCATAGCAAATCTCCCAACTTGCACTAAGGAAACATTCTGAACTCGCAAAGTCAAAAAGACTTTTTGGAGACAAGTAGCCTCAGAGATGACCTGATTTTTGTTTTCTGAAAATAATTCGACAATGCTTGGAATAAATGCATCAAAATTGTACAGTCTGTCTTAGCTAACGTGAATAAAATCGATAAAATAGGTAAGGAAGAAGCGCAAACAATTATGCTTCAAAAATGGGCAAAAATGCCGAGAAAACAATTGTTTAAAATAAATAGCTGAAAAACAAAAATTTTGGTCAACGAAGTAAGACCCGATAATGCGGTTGTCCACAATTTGAAGGCCACACATTAATCTTGTGTGGATGACTGGGTATGACTTCCATTGTCTCGTGCGAATTCTCGTTCGCCCAGTAACGATAGTCCAATAACGTTACTTCACCAGCAAAAGTGATGCCCTTCACAAAGCTCAGATTTTCATTGCAGTCTTCCATCGGTGGAAAACACCATTCTGAAGACGTAGCGTCAAACCAGTTCTGTTAGGAGTAAATCAGTTATGTCAAATCAGTTTATTATGCTGCAGCCGAAAACTAGACTGGAGCATACAGTTCACAAATCTGAAAAACTGAAAAATGTTCGCACACTAGATTATCTTTAACAACTGCGCTAATTTTGGCAGCCCAAAATTACATAATAAATTCTTAAAAGAACTGATTTATCGATTTTATTCACGTTAGCTAGAACATACTGTACATGAAAATCATGTATGACTTTAATGTTATATCATGCGCAGCTATTGTGAGTGAGTACGATATAAATGTATGTATATTACTGACTCCTTGTTGTAGAATAACTACGAGTGAAATTCTTAACTTTGTAATATGTGTTTGTAATAACAAACTATTAACTTTGCGTAAGACACAACAAAAGAAATCTTAAGAACCATAAGAACCCGTTTACAAACATAGCAAAAAAAATTTTAATTCAGAAGAATTAACCCTGTCAAACTCAAGTTATAATTATGCTTTACCTAAAAAAGATTTAATACTTAGTAGTATAGAATATGAAACCGCAATAAATAAACATCCTGAATATGCTAAAATTAAAAGTGACTTAACTTTTTCCTTAAAAAGGAATAAAGACTAAACTTTTATAATAAAAACTAAAAACATTTTAGTAAAACTAAAAATTCCCGTAATGATAAACTATTTTGAAAACTACTAAAATCATAAAAACTAAAGAAAAAAAAAACACTCAAAGATACGCTCATGGTCTCCTTCGACATAACAAATTTATATGCAAATGTTCCTATATATGTATAAAGTACTTACACTTACTCATGATTTGTTTGAAAAATATTTCGACGACTTCACAACAGTTGAACACCTTGACGCCATACTATTGCATATCTTAACCCTTAACAATCACTTTTAATGACAAAATATACAAAATCAAAGACGAACTCACTATGGGAATGCAACTTTCAGGGTTATTAGTTGATGTCTACATCTCAATTACACAGAAACTAATTTCGTTAGATTTAACAACACAATCCTTTTAGGAATGATATAATCTAATAGGTACTTTATATTGATGACGTCTTTGATTTTCTCTCATATATTAACAATATTGATAAACATGTTAAATTTACCATGGAAATAAAAGAATTAATTTTCTAGATCTAACTATATCGAACCCAGATAATTCATCCGACTTCAGAATTAAACCCGCCTATGTCCCTTCAATTATCTTATATGATTCAGCTACCCCAACCCAACTCAATCACCGAAGAATAAAAAACCAAAGAACTATGTGCACAAATTAATCCAAAAACACAAAATTAAAAAAGATCCTTTATCTACACCTATTACTCTTTCAGTTTTCCCTACTAACCATGAAAATAAAAAGAAGCAACATTTTAGATTATTCACTTTTAATATCAGTAATCAATCCGAAACCTGTAAAAATGTTCAAACAATACAACATAACATCTATATTAACAATCAACATAATCAATAAACGAAGTTCTTGAAATTTGATGTATGACTTTTTAGATCGGTTCAAGAATACAGGTATGATGGTTTATGCACTGCATTGAAAGTGCTAGATGCAATAATAATGATAAGCTATGGGTTTCTAATAATAATTTAAAATCATATCACATTATTTTACTTTTAGACACTAGTGTCTAATAATTCAATCACAAATGTCTGTTTTGTCCGGTCAAGAGACAATGATTTGCTTCTCTCATAATTAATTATTTTCTTGTTATGGCAGAACAGCTCCAGAGCTGATGCCATAAGATTGTCCCCGCACTGTATATTATGATACTCTAATATATGTATGTGTGTAATATGGTGGAATAATAAATCATTTATTATAATACAAGGTGTCTACCGTAGACCTTCCATTAGAAATATATGGGAAACGGATAAAGCTAGCAGTCTGAGAATTTGGGCTTTAATATGGTAGGGAGCTAAAAGATAAAAATATTTTCAATGAGCTGGCGGTTCCGGTTATACCGGAAGTTGACAACAGCTTTGTTAATTTAAAAGGAATGACCCGAACATTTTGAAAAATCGAATTTTTATAATTAGACTTATGCGATAATGTTCATACTTCATTAACAATCAGTAGAGACATCGCGACCTTTTCAGAAATACACCCGGAGGGACATTCATACATACATTCCCTACAAAATTGAATTCTGAAATAAGAAAACTTTAAATGACAAAAAGTTATTTTTTCCTCGTTAAATGGTATTAGGTTTACCTATACCTAAAATGTATCCTTTTCCGATTATTTTGAGCTTGTGTTGCAAAAGCGATCCTTTGACAATACATTCATTCGTTGTCAATTGGGTTGCCTACAAATTACCTATCAATTTGGAGTTTATGTAACTTAGGTTGGTTGATTTCATATTTAGGGTGATAAATTAATGCAGGTATCATTTGGAAATCTAGTTATCAAGGTATTTCACATTTTTAGTTCTTGACAACGTTGACAAGTCCTTGCTGTGTTCTAAAATGGCAACTAATAATTACTCCAATTTTGATATTATGAATTTATTTATTATTCATGGTCAATGCCAACAAACAATAAATAGAACGTGCAGGACATTAACGAAAAATATGAGATTATACCGCCGCTTAATAGGGAAAAATCAGAAGGTTACAACCCGATTTAATAAGTCATGGGAAAGCAACTGGAGCTTATGCAAAATATGCAACGTCGGCAACATTTTGGAAAATCGAATTTTCATAATTAGACTTACACGATAATGTTCATACTTCATTAACCATTAGTTGACACATTCAACTTTTCAGAAATATTCCCGGCGGGACATTCTTACTTACATTCTTTACAAAATAATGTAATTACGATTTTAGCTTATTTTTATGGTAATAAAATACATAAATTACTAAAGAAAATGTTCAAATCGTTTCTCTCCATTTCTTTCTAAACAAATCAGAATTACTGATTTGACTCAACTGACAGCTGCATTTCGATTTTGAATCGGATCTAATGCATCAAAAGCTCCTGAATACACAGTGCTTTTGATGTAACCCCATAGATAAAAATCCGTCGGAGTGAGGTCTGGCGATCTTGCAGGCCAGTTCCATGGACCCAATCTTCGAAGTCATTTATCAATTCATGAGTTACATGAGCAGTGCAGTTCGTCGGGGTTCCATCTAATTGGTACCAACACGATTGTAGTTCATTTAATATTAATGTCTCTAAAAAGTCTGCCACCACGGTTCTTAGGATTTCCAAATATCTTGCCCCACTTAAAATGTCGTCGTAAATAAAATACCGAAATTGGTTATTGCACAACAAACAAAATACGTTGAAACTAAATTTATTTTGAAAGTTCCGATCGCGCCTCATATGGTGATGACCTTGGGGATGGAGGGAAGGCTGAGGTGTTGACGGATGACGGACGGATGAATGAATGGTGAAACAATCGCGGGTTTTTCTTTTTTCTCTCTTTTGTTTTAGAAGGGGAGTAGGATGAGAGAGGAAGTTTCTTTTTTATTTGTTTTCTTGTTGAACTATTTTTTTTTTGTTAAGAATTATATTGTGTTTATTATGGTAGAATTGAAAAATAGTTACGACTGATTTCCGTATTTAAGGTATTGAAGTTAAATTACTGTTGTTATTATTTTTTTTCTATGGAATTATTCACAATAAAGTACTATTATTATATGCGGATTTTATTATATGCGAAAAGTAAAGATTTCGGCGATTAAAAATCCCCTCTCTAGAAAATTTTGCTTCGTCGGTTCAAATATTTTTTTCCAAAAATCTTGGTTCCTCTTGTAGGTGGACTAAACCTATCATACAATTGTCATACAATTCTCGTCTTTGCCCTGTGTCTTGTGGATGCATGGATGCATTGTTCCAGTTTGTCCTGCGTCTTGGGTTGTAACCTTCTCTATAAATGTACTGCACGTTTTACTTATAGTTGGCGTTAACCATAAATAATAAATAAATTCAAAATATTAACATTGGAGTAATTATTAGTTGCCAGAACTAAACATGTGAAATATCTTGATAACTCGATTTCCAAATGATACCCGCATTAATTTTTCACCCTAAATATGAAATCAACCAACCTAAGTTACATGAACGTAAAAATTGATAAGTTATTTGTAGGCAACCCAATTTACAATACATGAATGTATTGTCAAAGGATCGCTTTTGTAACAAGGGCTCGAAATCCCTTAAATAATCGAAAAAGGATACATTTTAGGTATAGGGAAATCCAATACCGTTTAACGAGGATTTTAATTCTACATTCGATAAGATAAAAATATTTGGTAGGTGACATTAAAAAAAAGTCACTTTTTGTCATTTAAAGTTTTCTTATTTCTAAATTCAATTTTAATTTTAAAGAATGTATGTAAGAATGTCCCGCCGGATGTATTTCTGAAAAGTTAGATGTCTCAACTAATTCTAATTATGAAAATTCGATTTTTCAAAACGTAGCTGAGGTTGCATAATTTTTGCGAAAAAAATCAATATCTCGAAGGCGATTAAGTTCAGGCCTGGCAAACATATTATAAAAGTTGTTGAAAATTGAATGTAGAGTAAGAAAAAAAATTAAAATTGGGTCATTCCATTTAAATTAACAAAGCTGTTGTCAACTTCCGGTAGAACAGGATGCGCCAGCTTATTGAAAATATTTTTATTCTTTAGTTCTCTTCCTACCATATTCAAATCCAAATTTTCAAACTGCTAGCTTTATCCGTTTCCCATATATTTCAAATGGACGGTCTACGGGAGAGTCCTGTATGTATATGTGTAATATGGTGGAATATAAATCATTTATTATTATATATTGAAAGCATTGCCGGAATCCGTACTGCTGAAAATGTAAGATAGCATAGAGATTGGAAAAATATTAGAAGACTGGCAAACGGAAATAATTACTCTAAAAAGCGAGTATATGAGGATATCAAAAACTGTGGTAATTATTGAGCCATCACACTTACTGCTGTAGTCGCGAAAATATATGTAAGAATCATAGAAAAAATTAATAAGATGACTTGAAAATACGCATGTCAATGTAGAAAAATCAGGAAAGGCATTTGGAGGACGTGAAATAATACAGAATATCACAAAAAAGTACAAATAACTCTGAGTGAACTTTTTGCTCTTCATTGCAGACGACATCTTCAGATCTAACTGGTGAGGATTGATAGGTCGAGAATTCGCTAGTTGTTAACTTTGCCATCTTCTATTTGCGGCGAAACGTCAACTTGGAGTTTATTAAACAACGCGGCGATCACACGAATGTCCATGAGTATCAATAACGGCCGCGGCAGACTACAACAACATTTAAGAGAATTATATAATTATATTTGAAAGAAATATATGGCAACGTTGTGACCCCAGTGCCAACATTCGCAATGGAAATAGACTGGAAGCAGCTGAAATATATCGAAGAAAAATAGCGAATAAAACAAGAAAGCATAGAATCAGCAAGAACCATTACTTAACAAAGTAGAAGAATGGCAGCTATAATACGAAGATGTTGCCTCAAATACGCAAGCAGTTAACATCCTGTCTTTAGAAATTTCTTTGGCCTTTTTGATCGCCTCTATCACATGCAAATGAAGTGGAGTGAACTTAAGTATTGCTTCTATTGATTATACTCAGACAAAGCCAAGATATCATTTTCGGTTTCAGCCTCAGTTCCTACCAAGCAGCCTTTAACCTGACCAGATTGCTTCTAATTAATATACATGAATGTTCCAGTTAATACTAGTTAAATCCCAAAAAAAAAGTTCAATAGAAAAATAACAAAAATTGCCTTTTCGTCTTATTTTATCAAACGATTTGAAAGCGTCTTACCTTGGTACTGGGTTGGCTAAGATAGCGGTCATACTAGCTCTGTAACTGACAACAACCAAAGTGCAATATATCCAATACCACCCAGTTAACATTCTCAGTGACCAGCCAGTTGGTAACTTTGGCAACGAAACCATCAGTAACATACCGTACGAATAAAGCATGCTGTTAAACAATTCAGCAAACAAATACAATCCTACAGGTTCGTCTTCACGTCGCTTTTCTGCAAATTGTTCCATCATCATTATGTATTTCGCATGGGGATCCAGCTGGTCTATAGTTCCAAGTGGTAATGTCAATACTTGCTTCTTTTTGACTAAATGTCCCAATGATCTCGCTCGTTTTCTTTTTGGCTCCGTTACACCCCAGTGGAAAAGCGCCAAGTAATGCAAAATAGTTCCAATTGCGAATAAACACAGCATAACGCATAACCACATAGAAGGTCTACAAAAAATAACGATGAAAATAAATATTGGTAAAAACCGCTGTGTCTATTATACTGAAAAGGTAGTACTAAAGTTTTCCATGAATTATCTGTTAAAGATTCTGGTGTAAGAAACGTTAAGCATTCAGTATTGTAGGGAACTGTTAAATCCATTAGGTTCAGTATGAAAGGTATGTAATACAAGTCCCCCAGAGCAACATCAGCTCTGCTTTGTACCATTTCACCTATGAGGCCGGAGTATTGGCCACCAGTAAGTTTTTTACCCCAAAAATGGGGATTTGCTTTAGGAAGTTCGTAGACGTCGCATCTGAAATTCATTTGTTTCGATACAGCATCCAAAATCTACAAAAAAGTTTATTTATCTGACATCATTTTGCGTCAATTTTGATCTAAAGCGACTCAACTTCAACTTCGAGACCTGCAAAACCGATAGGTTTACTCCCCAGAATACTCCTTACAGTTGGTTCTTCTGGAAAGGGTAATTTTATGGTTGCTGGAGTATGCTTGAAAGCAATAACTTTCATTGTTTGGTTGTTTAAGTCACGAGTTTTGTCTCTGAATAAGTCAACCCCTAAAAGTATTTTAAGCTATTAAGTTTTGTTTCGGTCCATGTGCTTACTTACCAAGTCTAAATTTTGATTTCGTCCAGATATCCAACCGTCTTGGTACAAATACATTTTGAATGGGAGAAGGAAACGGAACCGTAGTTATTTCAAACCAAGGCAAAGCAGTAATGCTCTTTCCTTGTTTCTTCTCCCCGCCATATTCTCTTATGAAAATAACATTAATGATTCGTTTCCATATATAATGCAAGTACTTCTGGAACAGTCTGTGATCGTAGAGCATGATGAATTTTGCTCTTGTATCCAGTACTCGATATCTGCGTTAATCAGTTAAGTAAAATGCTTGAATTAGACGAAAGTACTGATTAACTGAGGCTGGGTAATATAGGATGCGCTTGTGATAAAAAGCAACCATTCCCAAACGGCTGGGAAAATTTCCTAGATTAATCTAGAGAATGAGAAACGGCGCTACGTACATCTGTACTTCAAGAGTTAATTACCCAAAGTTTCAGACAAGTTCCATTTAACATGCGTGAGTTATATCGCGTCACATAAATTGCCAACTTTGCCCGGATTTACCGACCGGTGTCTTTGTAATTGAAGGGTTAAATCTATGTAAGGATTAGTGAGTAGTAGTGCATGTAAGTTATGGTATATGTAACGGCCAATATGGTCGTTAATCAATAGATTTATTAAAACATAAAAGCTGATAATCCTACTCTTTTGACTTTTCTATGTATAAAACAATCCAGTCAGTCCCTCAACAATGTAGTTGTTTCAGAAACAGCTTAAAATGACTTTAATCTGCGAAAATTTCGGTGTTAGAACTCATTTAATTTTAATCAAATGTTTACAGAATGTTCTGTAATAGTATTGAAGATGGGTTAAGAAAGATGGGTTAAGAAGAAAAGTGATGGGGCTACGGAAAATAGAGAATATGAATGAGAGACTATCAAATATGAAAGAGAGAAAGGGTGGCAGGCTAATCAAAAACGCATGGTAGTATAAATTGCTTCCTTCTTTGCTCCATTGCACTCCAATGGAACAAAGAAGGAAACAAGTAGGCGATTGAGAAGACGAAAGGAAGTGTGGAAGCGATAAAAAGGAGATATATAAAAAGGCATTAGAAAGAAAGAAAATGGGGGAAGAGAACTACTTAAGTAAACAGATATGGGAATTTTGGGAGGAGAGGAGGGGTCTCTAAGTGAGTGCGTTTGCAGAATGAAGCATGGATCTACGAAATAGATGGTGTGATAAATAGGTTAATGGAAGTGGAGAGTGATGGTGGGATACCCTATATATAAAAAGAGATATAGACAAGGTGTAAAATAATGATGGTGCTGCAAGAAAGATTGGAGGAGGAACATGCGGCCAAGCGGTTTTCGAAAAGGTGGAACAATGAAATAAAACAGATAGTGGAATAGCCGAACGAACTGTTTATAGACCTGAAGGCCATCTTTGTTACAGTAAACAGGCAAGTTGTGGGATTATCTGAGGAAGATGAATATAGAAAAGCAACTGGTGAGGAGACTGGATAAGATATATGAGGAGATCACGTGTAGGATCAGGGTAGGGAAAGAACAGAGTGAGGCCCTTTGGACCACCAAAGACGTGAGACAGATTTCTCATGAAAAACTAGGTGCATAAAGTGGTAATAAAAATGTCGAGGGATCAATAATAGAAGAACTAGGTGTTAAAGATAAACAATAGAAAGCACCATTGCTTGTAAATTTGTCCAGCTTTGACCTTGAGCAGTTATAATCTTTCATGAGACTGTGCATCTGGCAACTCTTGTACACTTCTTGTCTTTAATATTTCCGAGTTTACTATAATTGCGAGGGTATGGTTTCTAAGACATGAACATGGGGTGTTCAGGAGATATTCAGGAACATTGATCATATTTAGTTTGTGTAGTAGTCCTTGCATGCTGCAAACTCGGTTTCCACAAATTCAACAATGCGTTGGAGTTGGTGAAGTGTGGAATGACCCTGACGAAAACCAAATTCGTTTAATCTGGTGTGAACAATGTTTTCAAAGAGTGAGAATGTTGTCAACACACTAATAGGACGGTAACTTCGCAGGATGCTTTTTGCTTTTCCAGGTTTGTCGAACATTAAAACACTGACGTGCTTCCATGTTCTAGGAAAGTACCCCAGGCGAAAACAAGCATTAAATATAATATTTAGATGAACTAAGACTTTGGTGAGTAAAATCTTCAGGATTGTGTTAGGAATTGAATCGTCACCAGGAGATTTTGTAAGATGAATGTGTTTGATGTAATTTTTGACATCAGGTGGACTAGAAGGTACAAAATCCTGTACTGGCAATGATTTAATTGTTCGTACTGTTTCTTCAAATTGCTTTTCTGTATTTTGGCCGGTAAGGTTATCAGAAATTGAGTAGGTTTTTTTCCAGATGATCTGAAAATGCCATAGTCTTTTCTTTGTCTGTAGTGATATTCTAATTATTTTTAGTGATTGTGGGAGTCGTTGTTTGTTGTCTTAGAATTCTTCTTGTTGTTTTCCTGGGTCACTTTTCCCAAACTCACTTGTCTAATGTTGATAGCTTTGAATTCTGAAGTTGTCTAATTCCCATTTTACCCTGTGCATTAATAGGTTGAGTATTGAAGTTTACGTGTTAGGGTTACAGGATGAGGTCATGTAATAAGGAAAGGTATAATTACATACTTGCAAAAATACTAACAAGAGGGCTACTACTAGGTGGGGGGGTTGGGACGAATAAGAAAAATATTATTTAATAATTTGATTAATAACGTGATGCATTAATGAAATTTAGGGAGAGCAAAAGTGCTTGAATTCGGGACATGCGAAATATTGGAGGTGGAAGTGGATATGCAAAAGAGAAAGAGAAAGAGCAAAAAGCCTATACCATTATCAGTGCCAACATCTGATAACTGAGGAATTACAAGAATATTTGAGGACGAACATGACGAAAAAGCTGAAGACTATGGTGGCAAGTTTCGATGCGAAAATGAAGAGAGAAGTAACAAATACAGGATGAGGGACGAATAACGAACGTGTAGATTGTGCTAAGAGAGGTGGGAGACGATGAAAAATATGCTGAAGAATTATGATGAGCTGATGGAAGAAGAATGGGCCAGCAGTATATACTGGATGAAAGAAAAACGTATAGAAAAAAAAATAACAAGGACAGGAAAGGGAAGAGAAAAGTAGAAAAAAATAAGTTTTTTTACGATTGAACTAAATTCTTTACAGATATGTAAAAGTGTTCAAATTTGAGGTTGCGATTTTGAACTTACCACGAATTTAATCGTGATTGTACTCTAAAGTCGATGATATATGCCAATGAAAAGAATTGCGGTGTTTAGTTACAGAGCGATATACGGTCCAACAACGTATTTTTAAGTATAGTGAACGGTTAGAAAATGACGTACGGAATTCGGAAGGAATAACGTTCCATCTAAAGCTGATATTGCACATTTAATAATGAAATTTGAGGAAATTGGTACAGTACAGGATGTCAAAAAGTGTTTATCATCGCAGCGGGCGTTCTTCTGAAAACATTGCTTTTCTATAACTGAATGCGTTACTGAAACTCCGAAAACATCAATTCGAAGTAATTGCGCATTAAACCACCGACTTTGCATAACATTTTAAAATCAACTGGTGTTGCTCATTCACACGAATTTCTCTCACCCAACCCCCTGACCTTCTCTAAACGGTGAGACTTTGGGCAAATATATGTTAATAAAATCAATCAAAAGTTCGACGGAGAATTCAAAAATATATTAATATAGCATGTTTTATTTAAAAACATGGCACATTTTATTTATTATAATTTCTAAGAACATTGAATAATCTGCTTATTCTTATTTCTTTTTTTCTAACCATTAATGTGTTATTTTGATATACAGGGTCGCTTTTATGTATGGAAACGGTCGATTATTTTCTAAAAAAAAAGTTAAATACAAAATATTTAGGGTTTTTTAAAAATGCATTGAAGTAAAAAACAATATTTTGTACAGGATGTGCCAAAAAAGTATGGCAGCAAACAGTTACCTTTTTTTAAATAGAACACGCGGTATATTACTCGATATTTCAATTCCTCTCAAAATTTTATTAA
>JAWQRJ010000053.1:0-31690 GCA_033557515.1 Diorygopyx duplodentatus
CTTTATGTTATTTCTCCAATTGTGCTCAAGAGAGTTATTATTATTATTATTTAACAATGAATCACGTGAAGAAGGACATTTTGATAAATTACAGAAAATAATGAACTCCACAAGTTGAACAAATGAAAGAAGAAGATACACTATACTAACTAAACACATGATATGACCAAAAGACCGATAAGACAAATTTTAATAACCACCACAATCAAGTAAATAATTTGACAGTAAGTAATTAGTATGAATTAGGCAAGTTACCTTAAGAAATTTAGATTAGATAAGTTCGATATTAATTTTATAATTTATTTAAATTTAATTTCAACTAAAAACACACTAACAATAACTAAAAATAAAAATGATGAACTGGTGTGGCTCACTCACACGACTTTCTCTCACTTAACTCTCCCGACCTGGTGAACGAACGGTGCAGACTTCGGGCAAATATATTTTAATAAAATTGATAAAAAAATTCGACGAAAGACCAAGAAATTCGACAGTATGGAAGATCGTAAAATCAAAGACCGTAAAATCGATAAATTTAACAAAATCTGCCAAGTCGAGAAAAATAGCAAATTGAAACAGACATTCGACAAATGTCACTAAATCTTAAAATGTAAAATCAACAAATTTAAGAAAATGAAAAAAAGATTGACGAATTTTGTAAAGGTGGAAAATTTCAGAAGATGTTTACAAATTTCACAAAATATTTTCTTGAATTTGTACAAATTCGAGCACAGCAGCAAAAAAAACGCGAAAAAAACCAATAAATTCGACTAAACTGATAAAAAAAGTAAAATCAACAAATTCAACAAAATTAAAAGCCTTAAAACTAAAAATAAATAAATAAAGCTTATAAAATTGAAAACTTTCTAAAATTGACAAATTCAACAAAATGGGAAAAAAACATAAAAATAACCAAATTCTATAAAATGATAATTTCAATTAATAGAATTAGATAAATTCAATACAATTGAAAACCCAATAAATTCGATAATATGGAACAAACAGTAAAATTGACAAATTCAACAAAATGAAAATGAAAAATTGAGAAATCTGCAAAATCGAGAAAAATAGTAAAATGAGAAACATTCGATAATTTAACAAAATCCACGAATCTGTAAATTTCACAATTGACAAATGTAAAATCGACAAATTCAAGAAAATGAAAAAAATTGACAAATTCTGCAAAACTTGCAAAAACAAGAAAAACAAAACGAACAAAACCAATAAAAAAAGGTAAAATAAACATTCAACAAAATGGAAAAAATAGAAAAACTGGCAAAAACAACAGAATTCATAAAAACGAGAAAAACAGCAAAATGTAGTGGAAATTTAACAAAATACAAAAAAACAAATTTGATTAAATTTAAAACAAAACTGATAAAATTGAAAAAAAAACGTAAAATTGAGAAAAATTCAACAAATTCAACAAAATGAAAAAAAAACAAAAAAAAAACAAATTAGATAAAATGATAATTTCAATATATGTATATGTATAAAATTTGATAAATTCAATACAATTGAAAACCCAATAAATTCGATAATATGGAAGAGACAGGAAAATTGACAAACTCAACAAAATTTAAATTAAAAATTGAGAAAATCTGCAAAATCGAGAAAAATAGTGTAAAATGAAAAACATTCGACAACTTCAACAAAATCCACAAATCTGTAAATTTCACAATTGACAAATGTAAAATCGACAAATTCAAGAAAATGGCAAAAAATTGACAAATTCTGCAAAACTTGCGAAAACAAGAAAAACGAATCAAACAAAACCAATAAAAAAAGGTAAAAAGAAATTGAAAAAATCGAAAAATTGGCAAACTGACAAAAAAGGACAGAATTCGTAAAATCTGCAAAAATAGCAACATGATAAAATGTGGTAAATTCAACTAAATAAAAAAACAATTTTAGAGCAAATTTAATGCAAAATTACCATAATTTGTTGGCAAATTCAACAAAATCGAAGAAAACCAATAAATTTGACAAAACTGGCCTAAAAAGAAAAGGTAAAATCAACAAATTCTACAAAATTGGAAAAAATCTTTACATTAAATTATTGCTTTAATAAAAATTTCAATTAAATTGCTTTATTGCGGTTTTTATTCAAATCAGTATATTCAATACAGGGAATGCAACACAAAATTGCTTTAAATTTTAACATAGAATTCAAAAATACAATAAAATACAGGGTGTTCCATTAGAAATAAGCAAGTTGAGTACTACTTCCGGTTATACCGGATCAAAAGTTGAAAATATTTTAGTTGAGACTGCCGTACCCAAAAACAATTAATCTCAAACTTTCAATATTCTAATTTACCTGATTCTCCATATCTTTCTAATGAACGCTACCGTGCCGGACCCTGTATAAATATGATAATAAAATCCTAAACATTATCCTGCTAAGCCATGTGAGTAAACGTTGACTTATACCTAATAAACGCTAAAAATTCAGTACCGTTTGTTCCCATTATTCACGATTTTTTATCCACCTACCAAACTGTATCAAGGAATCGTGAAAATATAGTACCGCCCTTTCAAAACATAAACATTTGTTCCAATTAAACGATTGTCTCCAATTGAAACGAATTATTGTAAAGAGTAGTTATGCTCAATTTTTATGCGAATTTTTTTTTGCAGAAGTTCTGACATGGAGATAGCGTTATAAGAATTCATAGAATACTTTTTATAGTGCATCACGGTTATGTGTAAACCGATTTTCAAACGGTATTTATCTTACCCAATAAACGAATGTTATTATTATTATTTATTACTAAAAGTGTAGGGACTGACTGAACAGCTCCATTATAGTCCAGTAACAAATAAGGAATATCATCTCCCTTCATTCTATTTTTGTGTATATTGTCAATGTCGGACAACAATCACATATTTCCCCATTTGGAGCTGAAACAACAAAAAGTTCTGGACGAATATTACATTTTACTTATAATTGAATGCTACATATCAAATTATTCGTGACAAATAACCTTTTCCGTTATAGAATTTTTTTTCTTTTTCACCACCCAGATTTGTTAATTTGATTGTTAAAGATATTCTTTTAGGCACACATTCTCGAATTCCATCCCCAACAAGATCATTCAGTTATGGGGTAAAACCTTGCGTTGTTCGGTGAAACCGAACAACGCCTTCAGAACTATAGTATCCAAG
The DNA here is from genome assembly GCA_033557515.1 of Diorygopyx duplodentatus. Lineage (NCBI taxonomy): Eukaryota > Metazoa > Arthropoda > Insecta > Coleoptera > Scarabaeidae > Diorygopyx > Diorygopyx duplodentatus. Next base: position 3,169 of record JAWQRJ010000053.1, read on the forward strand.
AGGATGTGCACCAAATTTGGAAACTTTATAAATTATTTTCGTCAAATATGGTAGATTTACTAATTATAGAAGTGTGTAGTGGCTCGTCTGAAATACAATGAAGTATAATTGGAGGTAATTCAGTTCAATCGTCACTTCTGACACTTGCAAATTCTTACAGTAGAATTGTTCACAAGTCGTTAATCGTAGTCGTTAATTCTTCAGTCTGATTGGTTAACGGTTCATAAAACTTGACATTAATGTATTTTTGTATGTCACCTAATAGCTGAAATTATCGCCTTGCGATTTTTAGCACTTTTAGTCGCCTAATCGCGCTTTAACCCCTCAGTAAATTCACATAAAAGGGTCTCGACGTGCAATGTCTATGATTTACGCGCAGTTGTCCGTTGGGCCGACCAAAAAATTGTCTCCGCACGGAGCACTTTTTCACAAAACACGCTTCGGGCTCTCGTATCTCAATTAAAAGGTTTTAAAAAAAATAAACGGCCATAATTTGTTTCCGTTTTTTAATGCTTTTGGGGGGAATTTCACACGGGGTCGTAACAATAATTAAGGAGCCAATCGGATTATTCAGGATTAAATACCACTGTGCGGTGTTAAATTTTATACAACAAAATAAGCCGAAAAAGGTAACACAATTTACGGTATATACTAATCCAATTTTTGGGGCACCCTGTATATATATATATAACGAACGTATGGAACACGTAACCGTCGGGTTTCGTAATTCGACGCAAATCTCGCGTGTAATTGCAAAAATAAGCTCGGCAGACCGGACGAATCGAGCTCAATTATTCGGGCGCAGCGTTTGGCCGAGCGTGAGGGTTTCGAATTCTGCGATTGGGCAGCAGCAGGCCGAGCGAACGCGGCGGGTTCCAAAAACAATCGGAATTACGGCCGTATTACCGACAATTATAGGCAGATTACCGCGCTAAACCGACGCATACATTTCGAATCACAAACGCGTCACCCAATTATAATTCCCAGGCGCATACCCACCGGCCGAAGTAGTACGCGCGAAATCCGTCCCGGCGCTGGTATCGCACGAAAGCACGTTTTTCCTCCTGCCTATTTTGCGCCACGGTCACGATCCGTGAACGCCCGATTTCCCTTTCTTTTAAACACGCTATTTAACAATCGCACGTAAGCGGCATCCCAATAAATTTAAACGACAAATCATGACCATGAAGAGAACGGATTGCAAGGAACGGAAATATTGATGTTGGAGGATTCAAATTTGGGATATAGAGTTTTGAGGAGACCACAAATAAGACGCCCACCCAGGGAATCCACAAAAAAGTCGCCTTGGCCATTTTCACCCCCCGAGCGAGCTCGGTCTACCAGGTGCTCCTACATATTAAACTCGAACTGTTAATACTCGAAATTAACACCAGTAATTACAGCGTTATAAATCTGGCAGCGCAACATAACGTCGCCGACATTTGTTTACACCGCGGTCGCGATCTGTGACAGTCCTGCGGGCCAACCGAGCAAGCGGGGGACCGAGCAGGACAGTAGGGAATGGGATGAGGGTGTGTGTGTGTGTACCGCCCGGTACAGAATTGCGTTTCTCCCCCGCGACGTGTTACGTCGACGTCTGGACCGTACGGCGACACGAAGTGGGAGCGCTGCAAGCAACGAGGGAGCAACTGGACGGGACGGCGGCGCGTCGCAACTTGACACGGAGGCATGCACGGACTCGCCCGTCACGTCCGACGCAGTTTCGACTCTCCGGAGCAAAAGCGAACACGACTTCTGACAGCGGGAGAGGAGCAGGGGTGCGGCTGCGGAGTCCGTGGCAATTTGACCGAGCGCGAGATCGAACTTGATCGCATGAAATATGTAGAGGTAATTTGATAAAACTCAAGAATCGGGGTGGTGGTTTTTTTAGGGAGAAGGGGCGGGAGACGGTTTTAGTGCTGCTGTAGTCTCTGCTGCCAGATGAAATATTCAGGTTTACGTTTCGCGACTTCGAAACATGGTGTGGCGTTTTGAAGTACAAAGTTGCCTAGTCTTTTTTGTTGTTCACCAGTACTCTTTGGTGATTACAGAACTTTGTACGTAGCGTCCGAATGAATTAATTCTCAACAAACAGGATTCCAACCCATCCTTACTGTGAGTTCCTTGTGTTGACGTTTTTTTAATAACTGGCTTCTAAGCTGTAAAGCAGATGAAAAAGTAGCAGCAGTTAAAAAACTTAACAGTATTTGTTTCACAATGTTATTATACTGTTATGTTTTTCACAATTAACTAAAGTAAAGTTGGTAATTATTTTAAGAATACGACATTATATTATATTATCTAAAATAAAAATTAGATTATTTTTAAAAGATATGCTTGTCAGTTTCTAGTTTTTCTCTTAACTTATTGGTGCTATAAATATTTTATATGTAGTTTCTTACAGAGAATTAACATATCTTTCTTTTCTTATCAAAGATTCTTTATCCACCTCCCCTACTCAGCAGATATCTTTAAGCAAAGTTACGAAAGCAGCAAAAATTAGATGTTCCCGTTGGGCAGAAAATAAAATTGTATTTTGTCTTTGTAATTTTTAAAATTTCTTCAAAATTATGTAATTCAACAACTTCATTAGATTCTTTGTACTAAAAATTATTCGTTCTTTACTTTTTATCGTAAAAACTTTCTTGTACTTCCAATATTTTGAGATAAAATTGTAAGGTGTTGTAATCTCTTGTTCTTCTCATAAATTGTTCGATTTAAAAATATATTCTACACGATTTCTTACAGAGAATTAACTGCTTTTTTTCCATTTGGAACTGTCGATGTATTTCTTTTACTTTAGCTAATACCGTCCATCGAAGTTACGAAATATGTAAATATTGGATCTAAGAAGCTTTTGTAGTTTCCAAAGCAGTTTTAAAACTTTTCCAATTGGATTTCGATACAGCAAGCGGGGTGAAAGGAACAACGATGTTTAATCTAAGATTTTCTATATTTTAGCTGACAGCAATATCTTTTTAAAACGTATGTTTAAGTTATAGAATTTAGGGACGTTAGGGAATATTATTATTATACTGGGAATTAGTTTATGTTAGTATATTGGGAAATAATTATTATCTGAATGCATAAGTGTACATTGTCAAAGTTCAATGTACAAGTAGGAAGGAAACTAAAAGATATAAATGTTTTCAATAAGCTGGCGGTTCCGGTTATACCGGAATTTTATTTTTTTTCTTAATCCACATTTAATTTTCTACAACTTTCGTAATACTTTTGGCAGGCCTAAACTTAACCGTTTTCGAGCGAGATTCGAGCAACATTTTGAAAAATTGAATTTTCATAATTAGGCTTTAGCCCTCTTGATTCTGTAAGATCTTAGTGTCTAGTATCTTGATTATTTTGCATTCGAAATTGAAGAAGTTATGAATTCTATATTGTATTGAATTAATGACATTTTCAACTTATTCTTTCTGCAAGATCTAAGCAAGGGTGAGGATGGATCTTTTGCGAATAATCTGTATCCTACTTGTAGCGTATTAATAATAAGTGCCCAACAGTTTTGGATAAAAAATTGAATTTGGGCAACTTTTGACATTATTAAAAATGCCAAAAGATGCTTAGATTTTGCGGTTTCCACCAGCAAAATGGACAGGAATTATTCAAAGACTGCATATCTGCGATTATTTGATTTATTAGATTTTGCAAATCATTATTAAAAATAAACTGTTAGCAAAGACTACTTCACTAGTTTCAGTGAAGTCTCTTACTTAGTTTCAGTGAACTTTTCAGATTAAAATAGAATTAGGAATCATCAGCATGCAGATGGTGAATTATAACCTTCATTGTCAGAAGGTTCAGAATATGCAATGCAATTCTTAAATACTTTTTATAATTTCAATTCCTTATGAAATATTTATACAGCTTTCTAACCTTCGGAATACTCAGGAGGAACCTTATCTTATGACCCACTTTCTACGGTCATACATATTTCACAGCCTCCCGCGATAAAACGTGCAGGGGAAAATCAATACAACTTCTCCTGGTCTTGCCGAGAGACAGTAAATCACAAAATTGCAAACTTAATCTGTAAATTATATTAGAAGAAATGGAATATTAGAAGAAGTAATGGTCACCTTCACACCATAAATCATCGGCTTCCTTCTGCACGTAGATGGGATCGCCGATTTCCACCTCGATCTCGTCCTCGTGCCTAGGTATGAACTTGTGGAGCCCCCTGTGGGTGGCCTCGAGTATTTCGACGTCCGAGTATGGCGTGCCTCCGCCCATACAAGCTGGGGATATTCCCAAAACGGGCGACATTGATTTTGGTCCGTCCGTTGGCGAATGTGCTGTGCTATGGCCGCTGTCTGCATCCGTCAGCAGTCTTTCGGAATCGGGCGAGTCATTGTCCCAGAGGTGGCTGCATTTCAGTGCCAGCAGCGAGTTCGGGCCGCTGCTGGTGCTGCCCAGCTCATCAGCCAGGGATAGCTCCCTCGAGAGCTGTGCGTTGTACATTGTGACTACGGCCGCTGGAACAAAATGGGCAATGATGTTTATGAGGGCACCTGACAATATTTTGTGCTTAAACTTCCAATGTATTTCCCAAAGGTGCTACTGGATCTACATTATCATTATCACATAGTGCAGATATAGAAAGAGGATTTTCAAGATCCGGACGCATTTTGACAGATCAAAAAGCCAGCATGTCAGAGAAAACTTTGAATGCATATCTTCCGGTGAAAGAAACTTTATATCCTCTATATGAAAACAAGGTACATAATGTTCATATTACCCAAGAGCTCTTACAAATGGCAAGAATAACTGATGTTCACTATAAGCAGTATTGTGATGAGCAGCGTATCATCAAAGAATAGAAGCTGAAAGGAAAAGAATGAAAAGTTAAAAGCAGAAAAGTTAGAAAGGTTTAAAAAGTTAGATAATGAAAAGAGTATTTTACAACAGAAGGAAGTAAAACTAAAAAGATGAGAGAGGAAGGGAAAGAAAAGAGGATCATTGCTCAATAATTAATTGCAAGTGATGCATCCAAACGTATGAAAGATGCTGCTGATAAAAAAATACTTTTTAGGATTCAGCACAGCACAGCTTATGCTAGGAGTGGAAAAGGCAATGGAAGAAGAGATTGTTAAAAAAAGCATGATGATGCAATTCAAAGAACTGTTGAGAAACGAAAGTCCTCAAAATAACATCTTTCTTTAACAAATCCAAACAAGAGTAAACATATTCTCTTTCCTCTTTGGATTTTTGTTAAAGAAAGTTCAGTATATAGTTGTAAAAGATATGTGATGGCTGGCTGTATGGGGATGGTGAATGGGATAACTGAAAAGGTATTTTTTTCATGCAGTATCTTATTACACTTTAAAATGCATAATTAAATTGGTCAGGAATTTGTCAGTATTTGGTCAGTTTTTTTGAGATTTTGGTCAGCAAAGTCAGTACTTTTGACCCTTTGACTGGTTTCCACCCCTACATTTCCTCCATCACCATCTGTGGATGAGGCCATACCTCATAAAAACCTGAATACCACTCTCGGACCGAGCAGTATACCTATACTTTATCAAAGAAATGTTTAAGTCCAGGTCTGAACGCATGCATTAAGGATCCCTACTGTCACTTTATATTTATGGGTGTTTTACATACTGCAGTATGTAAAACCCATGTGAACATGGGAAGACTATAAATGAGCATTTGTAAATAAATGAAAAATGCACTTGATGATTTAGAAGATTTCAATTGCAAAGTTTTAAAACGACTGACACTTATTGTTAGTAATACTTTATGTTGATGAACATCCATTTCCAACATTAGAAGGGTAACCGCGATTGTAATGCTCATATGAATACAAATCCACATATTTTTCCTTTTTAAAAAAATGTGGTTGTTTTTGTTTACATACAATCTGTAACATTAGTAGCGTTTGCTAATTTTTCGATTCATCTTACCCAAATGATTTTGCTTAAAATTTTTTTGGATTGGGATTCTGTGGAATCTGTTCCGAGCTGGAACAAATTAAAAACATATCCTCTTTATTCAGGAAGCAACAAACAATCGCAATTATATTACTGTTCTCGCCAGTTGTTTAGGAGGATTATTGCAAGAAAATGGAGAAAAACAAAAAAATTAAACTCGTTTTACTGATTTGTAGACACCCATTAATGGAAAAGAAAGAAGCCAGGCTAAAAATGTTTAAAGAACAAACCGAAGAAAGCAAAAGTCCATACAGGTGTCTACCGTACACCGTCCATTAGAAATATATGGGGAACGGATAAAGCTAAAAGTCTGAAAATTTGAATTTGAATGTGGCAGGAAGAGAACTAAAAGATAAAAATATTTGCAATAAACTGGATCACAACAATTTTCTTAATTTAAATGGAATGACCCCAATTTTAATTTTTTTTCGTAATTTACATTCAATTTTCAACAATCTTCGATATCGAATTTTTTCGCAAAAATTATAAAACAGCAGCAACATTTTGAAAAATCGAATTTTCATAATTAGACTTATGCGATAATATTCATACTTCGTTAACCGTTAGTTAAGGCATTGAACTTTCCATTCTTTACAAAATTGAATTTTGAAATAAGAAAAGTTTAAATGACAAAAAGTAATTTTTTTAAAATGGCTCCTAACAAATATTTTTATCTTATCGAATGTAGAATTAAAAACCTCGTTAAACGCTATTGGGTTTCCCTATACCTAAAACGTATCCTTTTCCAATTATTTCAGGTTTTTCGAGCTCTTGCTGCAAAAGCGATCTTTTGACAATAAATTCATTTGTTGTAAATTGGGTTGCCTACCAATTAGTTATCAATTTTGACATTTGTGGAACTTAGGTTGGTTGATTTCATATTTAGGGTGAAAATTAATGCAGTTATCATTTGGAAATCGAGTTATCAAGATATTTCACATATTTAGTTCTTGACAACGTTGGCTAATCATTCGTCGCTGGTTTATCTTTTCGTATTGCTCCAGTTGCTTTCCCATTACTTATAAAATTGGATTGTAACCTTCTGAATTTTGTTCCATTAAGCGCCGGCAAATTCGGACATTTTTCATTGAATGTCCTGCACGTTCTACTTACTATTTGTTGCCATCGACCAGAAATAATAAATAAATTTCTAATATCAACATTGGAATAATTATTAGTTGACATTTTAGAACACAGTAAGGACTTATCAACGTTGTCAAGAACTAAACATGTGAAATATCTTGATAACTCGATTTCCAAATGGTACCTGCATTAATTTTTCACCCTAAATATGAAATCAGCCAACTTAAATTACACAAACGTAGGCAACCCAATTTACAACAAATGAATGTATTGTCAAAGGAGCGCTTTTGCAGCAAGAGCTCAAAAAACCTTAAATAATCGGAAAAGGATACATTTTAGGTATAGGGAAACCCAATACCGTTTAACGAGGATTTTAATTCTACATTCGATAAGATAATTTGTAGGTGCCAATTAAAAAAAATTTGTTTGTAGTTTAAAGTTTTCTTATTTCAAAATTCAATTTTATAAAGAATGTATGTAAGAATATAGCACCGGGTGTATTTCTAAAAAGTTCAATGTCTCAACTAATGGATAATGAAGTATGAACATTATGGCATAAGTCTAATGATGAAAATTAGATTTTTCAAAATGTTGCTGGGGTTGCATAATTTGTGCGAAAAAATTCAATATCTCGAAAACGATTAAGTTTAGGCTCGATTTCCTTAAAGAGGAAATCGATTCAATGTATTAAAGAATATAATTAGAGAATTACTGCTTATTTCAACTTCTAGTTTTACCGTTGTCATAGTTATTTTATCTGAACAATTAACTTTTCCAGAGAAGAAATGATGGATAGTTTTGTAAAAATCTAAATTTACTGCACTGAACCAATTACAGTCGAAGTCCAATTACCCTTGAAATCCTGTGCAAATATATTATTAATAATAGACAGCAATTAGCAGCTTTTTACATTAGACCTTGATTCTTTATTGTTTTACAAGTCTTGATAGTGTTTTGTTATCTTTTTTAAAATTAAATAAATTAAATAACATAACAGTTAGTCATTTTTTAACTTAGCAAGAAGTCTTATCAAATGGAGTCTGATTCTATTGCAATCCACTTTTAAAAATGACCCTTTCTGATCAAAAATTATCTTTCAACATACAGTGTGTTCAGTTTACTCGAGGAATTATTAAATCTTGAGAAGTATAGAATATTTCGAAGAATATTATGAAAAAAATTGTTGCATTTAAAAAAATTAACTTAGTTAGACAATTTACCAATTTCCGGAAGCTCTGCAAAAGTCAAATTTATTACAAAATGTCAAACAGCTGATACACAACGGTCCGATTTTGATCAATTATGTAATTAATAAAGTGACCCTTAAATTTCATGGGAAATTCAAAAATGTTATAAAATGCAGGATGTTCCATTTAAAAAAGTAAAGTTATCTCTTGTAACACTTTTCCTGAACAACCTGTATAGCAAAAAATAATATTGGGTTATGATTTAAAAAAACAACTGAATCTGAAATCTGAAACAACTGAAAATCTCTGCAGCCTATATGTTTTATAAAGGACTTGAAATTTTCTTGTACTTATAGTTCATTCATTATATCGTATGTTCCTATCATCTACATTATTTATTTATCTACTTATAAAGAGAAAATGTTCAGTTATCTGTGAACAGTTTTTGCAAAAGTGTGCAAACCATAACGAATGCATTAACTAATTACGGTAGTAGTGGAATAATGAGGTACTAATAATAGGTCTGAAGAAAATACTTCCTTACATTTATCGCAGCCACGGTAGGATATGATGTGTTAAATAAAGTCATCCAAGTATCCTGTACTTCGGTCCAAAATTTGCCGAGTCTTTCTTTTTGAGGCTTGTACATTTCCATGATATCCAATCCACCAGAAAAAATAGTAGGCATGGACTGCAATACAGTGCGTAAATCAATACTATCAAACACTAAATCAGTTACGAACCGATGTTAAAATTGCACCTCTAGCGTTTCCATCTAGTTTTTTCAAAACATCGTTCAACTCCTTTAATAATTCATAATTAAGTCCGTTAACAGGTTTCCTATCCATAGATACGGTTGCTATTCCACTTTTATCATTCATCGTTACACTTACTAAACTATTAGTGCTGCTGTACGATCTTGCAGTGTTGCAAATTAGTTTTGCTGGTTTTAAAATGTGTCTCAAAGCCATTGCTACTAATTGTCTGTCTTAACTGCAAGCGCAATAAAAACTAGTACTCTATAAGTTTGCCTTAAATTACAATCTGCATCAAGGCCTCGAGTCCAAGGGTCACTTTGAGGTTAGAACAATGATTTGATAAAAATTTCTTGTACAAATTCGTTTACGCATGTTTATTACTATGATTTCGTTTTTTTTTGTGGTTGCATTCTATATCCCCCTTTTTTATAGCATTTTATAAATAGCAGTACAAATTACGTTTTCAGTTTTAGCTGGTATCTGCTATTAATACAAGGTATGTAAGATTTTCTTAGCATTTTCATATTTATTAATAAGAGATTGAAGTTCATAAAATAAGTAAAACTATTACTACGAATACTGTTTGAACTTAACTGATGACTTAAAACTTAAATGATATTCCAAAGATATCCTATATACAGCTTGGAGAACTACCTATAATAAAGATATCAATTTCAACTGTCACGTATAAGACGAAATTGCTATTTTAACCCATGAGTAAATATTAAATTAACCTTTTATTCATAGTTTTTAAGGGCCATTCGGTAAAAAGCATCACCATTTTCAATGATAATCGACCATTTACATAGGTATCAGCGATAATTTTCAAACTCAAAATCTCTAAAACAATTGAATCTATAGACATATGATGTGTTATGCTAATTTGATTTATTTTTGAATTTTGAGTAATTTGAAATATCGAGTGAAATATCGAATTGAAATATCGAGTAATTTGCTATTTTAAAAAAAGCAACGTTTTATCCATGACTTCTTGATCAATCGTGTATAATTAGTTTGCTTACTCCAATAGATTAGTTTGCTTTGCTCCAATAACTATAGCTGCCATACAAGAAACAAAACAAAAAGGCATTTTACGATGGATTTTGTAGATTATTATTTGGCACTAAAAGAGAAGTTTTGGTGTTGGTTTTATGGTGGATCAAAAATACAACTTGATAAAACAAAAGAGATGTACGAGGCGATGCTGAAAGAAAAATTACAGATTCACAGAGAACATAGAAGGTACAGAAAAGTAGTGGCAATATATGTATAGAAAGTAGTATTCAAGAAATAGCAAATATATACTGTGCCACCCAAGAGAGAGAAAAAGAAACAAGAAGATTGTAAAGAGATGATTACTCAGAGAGATAAAGCCAAAATGGAAATGATAATAAAAGGAACAGAAGAAAGTAAAATGTTGAAATGTTGAAAATGTGGAGAAAAGAAGAGATACAAAACGAATGCTAACAAAGAAGAAGAGCAATGAGGTACATAACAAAATTAGCAAAATAAAACAGTTTTAAAAATAAAAAAATCAGGAATTTCTACCAGGAAGTAAAATAAAGAAAATAATATGTATAAGGGAAACCTACAATGTCGCAAAAAAGAAGGTGTGCTATTAAATGAAACAGACAAAAAATTAGTAAAATTGACAAAACAATTTAGAGAAACACTAAATGAAATACGTGGAAAAGAACCAGAAGGGATAGTACAGGCAGAAAATGCACACCAAATGGATAGTGGGCAAAGGAGGAATGAACAACAAAATCCAAACAAAAAAGAAATCCAACAAAAAATAATAAGGAAATGAAAAATAACAAAAGCCCTAGAGAAAACGGAATAACGGCGGAATTTATAAAGGAAGGGTGACATGAAAATGTACTGAAATTTAAAGTTCTTAATTTCAATATATGCTTATTATAGGTTTGGGATTTGAATTTTTCTAAATAAAATTAAAAAAATATAGGGAGCAAGCTGAAATTTCTAGTTTTCTCTCAAGAATTTTTTTTAGCTAATTTGAATTTCTCTAAACAAAATTCAAAAATTATAGCGAGCAATCTGAAATTTCAAGTTTACTCTCAATAATTTTTTTAGTTAATTTGAATTTTTCTAAATAAAATTAAAAAATTATAGGGAGCAAGCTGAAATTTCAAGTTTACTTTCAATAATTTTTTTAGTTAATTTGATTTTTTCTAAATAAAAAATTGACTTAAATCAATTGCAAAAAAAAATAGTTACGTTAATACACGAGCTCTGGGAGAAGGAAGAGATGTCTGAAAAATGGACGAATGTGGTTCTGTGTACTGGCAACGACAATAAAAGAGATTATTACATTTTCTCTTAAACAAATGATGAATAATGCAGAGGAATATAGTCTACTTTTGCACCTACTTTTCATAGATTTCAAACAAGGTGTATGATACAATTAGAAGAGAACCATTGTACAAAACTATGCACTACGTTTGGAATGTCTGGTAAATCCATAAGATTGATTAGAATGACATTAACACAAACAACTTGCAAAGTAATGGTGGAAGGTAGATTATCAAACAAAATTGAGGTAAGTCAAGGAGTAAGGTAAGGTACTAACGAGCGTATTAAGTAAAAGAGATAAGTAGATGCCAAAATTTGAAGATATGAGGGTATTTTCGGACCTACAGCTCGGACCTGTTGTATGCTTGTGAAACATGGATAATTTATGAAAATGAAAAGCAAAAATTAGAAGCCTTGGAGCGAAAAGCATTGATGAGAATATATGGAAACATAAAACAGTGTGATCAATGGAGGAGAAGAACAAATCAAGAATTCATGGCAGGAGACTGGAGGAACAGAGGGCTACAAAAATGGTATTGGAAGGAGTAGGTACTAAGAGAAGGATAGGACGTCCGAAGAGAAGATAGTTGGATGCGGTGAAGAAAGACTTGGACCTACTGGAAGTGTAAAATAGAAGACAGTGGAATGTCACTGTAGAAGCCTTAGGTCACTTGGACCTGTACTATTATATAAAAACAACAAAACTTAAAAAAAAATTTGGCTAGCTACTCTAGGAAATAATCGATCATTTCCACCACATATCTCGATAAAAATGATTGAATCTAGACATATGGTATGTTATACATTTTTTTTCTTAGAATTTTGTTTAGAATTGGAATATCAAGACAAGGTGTTTCATTAAATTTAAGAATACAACTTTGTTTTGCCATGGCTTTTTTACTAATAGTGTATTTTTTTTAATTCCAACAGATTTTAAAAACCGCTAAAATTTTTGTAACTAACAATTTTCTCTACCTACCTTACTGTAAGAAATAATCGACCATTTAAATAAACATATTTAGATGTTTTTTTAATAACTGATAATACCAGTTCACTGATATGTATGGTAATAGTGAACTGGTATTTTCATATCAGCTATTTCATAATTAGACTTATGCGATAATGTCCATACTTCATTAACCATTAGTTGAGACATTGAGCTTTTCAGAAATACAACCGGCGGGACATTCTTACGTACATTCTTTACAAAATTGAATTTTGAAATAAGAAAACTTTAAATGACAAAAAGTATTTTTTTTTCAATGGCCCCTACCAAATATTTTTATCTTATCGAATGTAGAATTAAAATCCACATGTTTAGTTCTTGCCAAATAATGCAGTTATGGTATTAGCTTATTTTTATGATAATCTAAGACATGAATGAATTACTAAAGAAAATGTTCAATTTGTTCACCATTTCTTTCTAAACAAATCAGAATTCTTGATTGGACTCCATTGACAGAGTTGCATTTCGAATTTGAATCGGATCATCAAACGAAATTTTTTAATTATTTCGAGAAATTAGGGATAATTTGGAAAAAATTTAGTGAAATATCCTTTTTGGTATTCAATGGAAAATTTTAATGGAAAATCGAAGATGCAGCCATCTCTCATCGTGGAAGACTAGTAATAATAATTATTATTGCCACATCTAATGCATCAAAAGCTCCTCGAACTCGATTTTCCAATTCTTCTCGAATGTTCACCGGAGTAGACTACATAGAGATAAAAATCCATCAGAGTGAAGTCTAGTGATCTTGCAGGGACACAATCTTCGAAACCATCTGTAACCTTCTGAATTTTCTTCTATTAAGCGGCATCAAATTCGGATATATTCCTGCATGTTCTACTTGTTGACCATGAATAATAAATAAATTCATATCAACATTGGAGTGGTTACTAGTTGCCGGACTTGTGAACGCTCTCAAGAACTAAACTTCTTGATAACTCAACTTCCAAATGATACATGCATTAATTTTTCACCCTAAATATGAAATCAATCAGGCAATAGGCAACCCAATCTACAACAAATGAATGTATTGTCAAAGGATTGCTTTTACACTAAGAGCTCGAAAACCTTTAAATAATCGGAAAAGGATACATTTTAGGTATAGGGAAACCCAATACCGTTTAACAAGGATTTTAATTCTACATTCATTAACATAAAAATATTTGGTAGGTGCCATTTAAAAAAAATCACTTTTTGTCATTTAAAGTTTTCTTATTTCTGAATTCAATTTTGTAAAGAATGTATGTAAGAATGCCCCGCCGGGTGTAAAAAAGTGAAAAGTTCATTGTCTGAACTAATTGTTAATGAAGTATGAACATTATCGCATAAGTCTAATTATGAAAATTCGATTTTCATAATTCGAAAAAATTAATAGCTCGAAAACGATTAAGTTTATGCCTGGCGAACGTATTACGAAAGTTGTTGAAAATTGAATACAGATTAAGAAAAAAAATTAAAAATAGGGTCTTTCCATTTAAATTAACAAAGCTGTTGTCAACTTCTGGTATAACCGAAACCGCCAACTTATTGAAAATATTTTTATCTTTTAGTTCTCTTCCTACCATATTGAAATCCAAATTCTCAAACTTCTAGCTTTATCCGTTCCCCATATATTTCTAATGGACGGTCTACAGTACACACCCTGTATACTGGGAGGTCCTCAAAGTAATGGGTTTTAATATTTTTTAAATATGTTGAAGTCTTACCTTACTTGTTATGAAAAATAAGCCTTGTGCAAAATTTCACTTTATTTCAATAATATTTACAGGTGCCCCATTAACATTGAAAAAGAGGAACTACTGCGTATATTAAAATATATAGTCCGTACATTCTTGTACAAGCCTATACAACAATAGATGACACTTCTAAGTGTGTAAACAACCCAGCATTGAAAGAAATAAATAAGTCCATAATGCCTGGAAAAAACACTTGAATGAACAGATTGATCACAGTTAGCCTACACTGTTACAGCTTTTAGTATTTCCTGGGATGACAACCCTGATGTAACTGCTGTCTTTGTTGCATGTGAGAATTTCTTTCTATGTTCCTCTACAACCTGAAGAATATACTGCTTTTGGTCTTCATTCTTTGCTGAGATGTTGTTAAATGTCTGCATTAGAGCTACAGTGTCATTTACAACCCTCAGGTTCATAGCAACAGATTTAGCTGCCTGGTAGTCTTCTCTATCCCCCCATTCCTGTGGATCAACTTCTAAGAACTCAGTTGGAAAGTTGAGGATTTCAAAAAACTGAAGAGATGAATGGGTAACATAATCTGCCACTGTTTGCTGAAAAACCTTGGTTTCAAAGTGTTGTGGACTTTTTATTTCGATTCGCTTGAGAGGTCTTTCCGTTCCTTCCTTCTGTAAGGATCTAAGCATCTCCCTTTTCACTGGTAAGCTTGTGTCAGCATCGAAAAAGGAGAGTGAAACCAAAGTCTCACTAAGGTACCACTGATGACGAGAGAAGGCCTTGGATATCTTTGTCTTCATATTGCACAAACTTCTTCATTAGTAAAAGGTCTTGGAGCAACAGTTGCTAACTGCTCATGAAACCAGTAATTGACATAGGTTGTGACCACAAATGTAGCGAAACCCTTCATACCAAGTTCTTCATTCTTTACCATTTGGAATTGTGACCGCAACAAGCAAATTTCCAAAGCATAGATGATGCGAGTCATCCATCTGGCTCTCTGCGAAGCTCCAGGTTGTCTGAAATGAACTCCTCGTTGTGGTGTGTCTCTAAGGTATATAAATGTGAGCTCAAGCATTTCTTGGTAGTCATTTCGTGAATGATTAGTGAGTAACTGCTGCTTACAGAACATAATAACCTCATTTTGACTTGGTACAGAGCCTTCAATGGTGTTAATTTGGTCCTTATCTATGAAAGACCACTGTTATTTGAAACATTGAAATAGCAAACGGCAAAAACATATTCAGCAACAATCTCCGATATATGATGTCGACAGGGAGCGTGCAGAACATCTCTTCCCAGCTTCTCTTGAATTATGTTGCAGGCACCCGACTTCAGGCCTTTGTTGCTGGAAGTTGTGTCAAAAGACAATGCTGTTACACGATTTTTAATGCCCCAGTCTTCTCTACAGCATTTGCCATGGATTGACCACTTCCTGATGAAATCTTTTTGGAACTCCAAGAAGTTTCATGACTTCTCAGACTGAGGCTTTTCGTTTATTTCAAGAATTAAATGGTTGGGAGCTTCATGATTAAGTGACTTCTTTGCTTTCTTCAAAATGTTTGCAAAGAATTTTTTTTGGACAAGAGCATCATTTGCTCTTTCGTTTCACTTTGATGAACCAGAGAACAATAAACTGAAAGGAGTAACCAATCGCTCAGACTCGTTGGAAAATGCTTGCTTGTAATTAATTTATCAAAACTATTTTCAAAAATTAAAAAATAATAATCATGATTGATTTAAAGCTGTTCCTGAGCATAATACAGTCAAATCAAAATATATGAAAATGATAAAAAAATAAACTCAGTTTTTCCAAAACTTTGATCTAATTTGAAATAGATTTAAATGAATTGAATGAACTTTCTGAAAAATTTAAACTTGTTAAGAGGCAATTCAAAAAATCTATTATAATTTATTCATCATCTAAAGTCAGTTTATTCATTTTTAAATAGGAACCTTGTGTACTTTCGTTTGCGATTATTTGATCTCGTAATTCTTTTTCTATCCGTTCTGGACTTTGGAATCCGCAATTTAACGCAAAATCTTTTAAAGATGCGTAAAAATCATTAAGTTTCCTTTTCTAATTGTTTTCGATTTCTAAAAATGTCCGGCTTTTCATTGTTACTAATGGTTTTGATGGTCAAAGAGTAGTTTTTTTAACTTCCACAAAAGTTAATTCATTTGTTTTTGTTGGTGCGACAAATATAAAAGTACTTTACCTGTTTTCCGTTGGAATTTCCTGTACCTTGAGAAAAAGCTCGAATCACCTTTAGATACTTACTGATTGTTTTGGTTAACATTCAAAAACGAAGTTTTAACATCGCAACTACTGGCATATTAAAATGAACAATTGTCGTAATCATTTGTGGGGTTGTAAAGCAGTAAAACATTTGTATGTACTTTACAATATAATTTATAATTTGTTTCCGCATTTCATAATAGTACACAACTCTTGTAAATTAAAAATTATATTCTAACGCTCGCAGTAAAAAATAACTCACTTTTAAACACATCTGCCCATCTTGCTTGTGCTTATCCTATTGATAAAAGAAATGTTAACCTGGCAACTTGAGTTTGTACATTAAAAAAAAGGTAGAAAAAGAAAGGAATGTAGAGAA
This sequence comes from Diorygopyx duplodentatus, assembly GCA_033557515.1. NCBI lineage: Eukaryota > Metazoa > Arthropoda > Insecta > Coleoptera > Scarabaeidae > Diorygopyx > Diorygopyx duplodentatus. Next base: position 19,776 of record JAWQRJ010000053.1, read on the forward strand.
ACTACGCGAAAAGAAGTACAATAAATACGGCAGATGTTATACACACGACAACCAGTCTCGAGTGCCCCCCAAAAAGAGGCACTTTTTACACACTATTCACGAGTAAAATGGAAGAGTTAATTTCAGCTTACGATCAAGAAGGAAAAACGACAACGGTTTCTTATGTTTTTATGCAATAAAGTAGAATCCAGTATAAAAATATTAATGGGTGATGATTTCATGAACAACCGAAAGTTTTAACATGTAAGTACCTAAACGTTTACAACTCGTCTTTAGTGGCGGCCTCCTCTTCCTTCACCTCTTCTGCCTCGTCGGCGCCCGCACCGTCCATGCCACCGGACTCTACAAACTTAGTCAAGCCGTCGAAAGTCCTCGGCCCGTTATATTCGATGGCTAAGTTTTCTTGTTTCTTGTACAACTTAATGGTCGGGAAACTAGTAATTTTCGTGTGCTCCAACTCGTTTACGGTAGCGTCCATCTTCGCAATGACTATATCTTCGTTGCTCCCAAAGTGTTCGCCAACTTTGTCGTAAATTGGCACCAACTGTTTGCAATGTCCGCACCACGGCGCGTAGAACTCCACCAGGACGTCCTTCTCGGGGTCGAGCGCGACGGCATCAAAGTTGCTCGCTACCAACGTTTTCACTGGCGTCTTATCCCAATCTTCCGGCAGGTCTTGGCTCAACAAATGTTGCTTCAGCTTTCCGTCCAAATAATCCTGAACAAATTGTTTCATCGCATCAGCTGTTAATTCTTTGGTGTCCGGCTTGTATTTGGCCATATCGTCTTCGAGTTTGATCAGCCTGGCTGCCGGTACTTCCTCCTTCTTCATGCCGAAGAATTCCAATATTCTGCCGTGGTCTTCTTCCGTTGCATCGATGGTAACAAAGAGTACCTGATCTTTGAATGGTTTGGCGACGCTTCTCGCAGCCGCACTAATTTCGTCAAAGTGGTCTTCGCCTTTCGCTAAGAAGAGGAGGAGGTGGCTCTTGATCTCGCCACCGAAGATCTTCTGGGCAGTCTCGTGGTTAAATTCGACAATAAGCGGAAGCGCATTGGAGGTAATGAACTTCTTCAGATTCTTCTCATTGAATTCACCTTCAAATACTGCTTTACCTTCATCAAACTGTAAAAAAATGATAAACATAGCTACAAATAAAACGAAAGGTCAATTGTAAGTAAAATTGATTTCAAAAAAAGTAAATTGAACTGCACACAAAGTAAAATCATTTTCAGAAACCAATAGACCAAAAAGATTTGCCCCTCCACTGTGCGCTTCGGCTCAAACATTTGATCCACTTTGGCATTAAGGCGTGTGTTAGAAATTGATGATATATAACCAAATTTTCTTATTGTGACATTACCTTCTTGAATAAGACGACCGATCCGCATTGTGCTTCAAATTCACCGTACACTTCTTCCACTGACGTGATAGCAAACGGATGGTCATCGGTGGTAGCTGCCACAGATAAGAAGGCCTTTGCTTCATCGCTGGTTTGATCCTTGAAGAAACCGACAATGGCAACATTCGTGGCTTCGACGAATTCTCTGGCTTCGTCAACTGTGTTCAAATCCTTGGCCGCTGGACCGGTCTTCTTCTTCAACCAGTTGACAATCTCATCAGCACTGCGCCCACCTGAAACATTAGCAGCAAATTGAAATCAGCAGTTCGTAGAAATAGGCAGTTTTTTTTGTCAGATGACGTGATTGAACTTACCGCTGTAGTCCATTGGCGTCCCATTTCTGAAGAATTTAAGCGTCGGGTAACCTCTGACGCCGTACTGTTCGGCCAAATCTTGATCTTCGGTTGCGTCTACTTTACCTAATTTGATTGCCGATTCCTCCGAAGCTAACTGTTGGGCAGCCTTAGCGTATTCGGGAGCCAATGCTTTGCAATGGCCACACCATGGAGCATCTACACAGATGATTTGATTAGTTTAAAACTATTATTTTTATGTGGAAAAAATAATATTGTCTCCTACAGGGATAGTGAAAACAGTCTTCACAGCCGTTCAATTCAGCCTTCCTGTGTGTTAGCACAGACCTTCAATTGCAGAATATCTTAGGAACTAAAATTGATTTTGGGGTAAATTTTTATTGTGAATAATATTCCAATGCAAATCCCATATAAATTCAGGGAATGGTAACTTTTTTTAGTAACTTTATTGTACTTTGATACTTCACCCTACAGCTAAAGTAATGTTAATGTCTATGAGAAACATGTCCACATTGGTGTCCTTGATCCATTGTATTTAATATTCAAAACATTTTAGTATTCAATAAGTGTTTTCATTCTGTTATATTGTTTACGAGAAATATGTATTTTATGTTACTGTGCTTTCAGAAAGAACCCTGAAAATTATGTCAAGCGTAAACAAATGAAGAAAATAACAATGTCAACTAACTTTTTTTTTGGATTACTGAATATATGGAAAGCACTAACTATAGTGTTTTAGATATACCAGAAGGGTCTCCACATAGATAAAGCTTCTATTAAGCGATATAAATATGTTTTATTAAATTATGTTTGCATGTATAGTAAAGCAACAAAACTGATACCCAATTGAAACAATTATAACTGAAGTTTAACTAATGCAGAATTTGTAATAAATATTTCTGCAAATAGGGACACGGAAAAAATACCATCTTCATTGTTTGACCGATACATCAAGTGGAAAATGTTAACAATAGCTTAACAAATATTCAAGAGTCTAAAAATATTAATACTTGAGAATTAAGTGAAATGCGTGAAAAGTTGTAACGAAAATAGAACAGACACCAATAAAAATGAAAACTATTATTATTCACGACATAAACAACCAGCTAAATATAAAGGCAGTGACCTTGTAATGATTAAAATCATAGACGCAACTACTGGAGTGAACAAAAAATGATTATCTTATTTAAGTCGATGAGAAATAAAAGCTGTATTAGATTAGGATTGATGCAGTATGCAACTAAAATATCGTCATCTTTTGAAGCAAGTGAAATTGCGTTTGTTTTCATTGATTAGATGGTGCGCTGATCATCTGAACACTGGAAAATGATCTAATCGTGTGTTTGAAGACCAGTAAGACCGTCAACAGATATTATGTACCTATAATAAGTACAATAATACTATAATAATATATACCAATGACAGTATTATGGATTAATCAAGCTTGTTCATAATTTCATGCGTTTATGAGTTATAGTGTTATGTTTGTAATAAATAAAAAAAAAGCACTGATACTGCAAAAACTGTTGTTAGGTGCATAATTATTGCATGAATAAACATTGTTGCGAAAACTAATAAATGAAAAACAAAGCACATTCAAGAGCTTTTAGAGTTGTCTGATAAAGCTTGTTATATCTTTCCGAAATGCAAAATGTAAAGGAGAAGGAACGCTGAGAAATAACGAATAGGTTACAAAACATTATAACATGAAGGAAAGAACTAACTGAACAACATTAAGATTCAAAATTGAGTTTTTTTGGGTGAGAAAATTCCTTTTCCTTCTTTTAACTCTAAGTTTTCGGATTCAACTTAATCCTTCGTCAGAGGATTATATACAACAAATGCAAACAGTACGTGAAGCTATCTTAATTACAGTTTAAATTACTTATACAACAGACTGACCTTGTTGGAAAACAGAGTGCACTAGAAAAATAATTTCAAAAAAGCTTGAATGTGCTCAATTGTAAAGAAATAGGGACTCAAATAAAATATAGGATGTTGCATTTAAAAAGTAAAATTGACTCATGTAGCGTCTTTTCTTAACAGCACGTATAGATGAAAATAGTTTTTTTTATGTGATTTTAGACATTCTAAGGATTTGCTAATCAAATTGTTCTTCTACAATGTTCATGATTAATGCCGTGTGGACATCATCTGTCATTTTAGCCATCTTAGTCAGGGTTTTACCGGGAAACTTTTATCGCCGTTCACAGTTCCATGGTAAAAGGTACACAGAAAGACACACAAGAAGCAACAGATGAACAATTTTTGATTTTGCTTAACTTTTGGCTATGTTAATTTCTTCACTACTGACCATACCTTTCAAAATTCATACACAAATAATAATACTGGCTCACAACAAACAAGTTATATATAAATATTAAATTTCCTATCTTTAAACTTATTTACAAATTTACGATAATTTAATTAAAAGGCAGAGCAAGGTGGTATTAATAGTGAGAATTTTGCAATTTTTGCCTAAAATTTATGGCAAAATATACATCCAGTTTAGCTCTAAATTTAAATCACAAAGTTATTAAGAGACAAGTAGGTGGGGGGACCAACTAAGTACATTACTTTAACAAAAACAAATTATAGCACCAAATAAAACTGCGACACTGATAGAACAGACAATAAAAAGAAACTGGGCAACAACCCATTTAAAAGTGCTTAACCTTGACACATTAAAAATTTGCAGAGCAAGTTAATAATCACATGTCCAATCTCTTTTCGTATGCATGACACCACAGGCTAGAATTACATTTTAGGTACAGCCTAGCCTGGTGACATATGTTTGACATTTACCCAGTAAAATTTAACTTTTTGGCTGATAATCCTGAACAGTCCGTAATCCTGAACCATTAACCCACTATAAAAAAGAACAAATAAATGTGACATCTGTACAAAGGCCACCATTGAAAGCGAATATGAAACTTTTTCAATCCCTGAAAGTGAACTAACAACTCAATTGACAACCCAAAATGATATTGTGGTTACCCATATGCATTTGAAAGTTTTCATATGCGCTGTCGGTAACTAGTATTGCGATTGCAGCACCATTAACTACCGACAAGAACTGTAGAACTACTGAGAGGCGCAATGGAAGCGATGTCACTTTAGCATGACTTCAAATATCTCAATTAATAATAGTGGACAACTTATCTTATATGAGAGTGGTAATACGTGTAGCGCAGTCTATTGCAGCCTACTCTTCGATAAATAAAAACAGGTTGGTTAACAGTGAATATGAAAAGGGAAAACTTCAGATGGCAATGCTAAATGCTTCAGTTGTAATGATTTTTGTATTTTTCCGAAATAACTAATTTCATCTTCAAATACAAGCAATAGTAGTAAATGATAGATGAAACAAATGCCAGTGCTCATGTATCTGGTTGGTTGTGCGGTAAATTTGAATGTTGTGGGCAATATTTCTCAGTAGTTATGAATAAAATTTTATGTTGTAATAAACAGTTGCATATTGTAGTACAGTACTTGTTGATTGTATTAGTGAGAACATATTTCATTTATACAGGGCATCCCAAATTCGGTGCTCACCATTGGTATCTTGATAACGGTATGAGCTACAGACCCGGTTAAGTAGAACAATATGAGGGTGTTTAACTAAGCTGCTCAGACCTTCTTTTGTTTTTCCAAAAAAAACCTCGCCTACTAGATATTCTGAAAAAACTGAAAATTGTCATTTTCTTCAAATGTGAATATTTTCCATATTATTTATCGTTATCAAAAAATTTCGAGGGAAAAAGTGGTAGAAATCAAAACATTCTGTAGGATAGATAATAAAAATATTTTTTACCTTGCATCAGTTTCGAGATATGACCTAAAGTTGTATTTTTTTAAATGGAAACCATAGTTGATTTTAACATTATTAAATTACTTGATTTTTTCCTTTCCAATTATATACGGTTCGAGGTATTTAGCTTTCATAGTTTGGGAGATATGAAGAAAAATCATATTCCACACAGATTTTAACCCACATCACACTATCCATGATTAAGAACTATGTTTTGCTTTCAAAACAAAAGACTGCATATCTGGTATTTATTATCTTTTGTGCTTTACTAGATATAAAGAAAAAGGATTTTCTGAAAAAACAGTTCCGCTCAAATTTACTACGTCGATAAATTGCAAAAAAAGGAAACATGGAAGCAATAAACATGGTAACAATGAACATGGAAACAATAAACATGGTAACAGTAAACATGATAACAATAAACATTGCTTCTAAACATTTGGTAACATGCTTTTCGACACTTTTTCTACAATTCATTAATTGACGAACACTAACGGAGTTAAAAGCCTGCATTACACTTTGTTGCAAATCATTAATACTATTATAACTCATTCTGTATATAATATTTTTTATATGGCTCCACAGGAAAAAGTCTAGTGGGGACAAATCTAGAGATCTCGCTGGCCATCGTATGGGGCCGTTCGTTGTAATCCACCGATTTCCATATCTCGTTGCTAAATATTCAGTTCTTGAGTTGTGTGCCGGGGCGCCGTCCTGCTGAAAGAAAATAGTAACGCATCTTCAATTTCCTGTTGCAGCAGCTCGAGATATCTGTTTCAGTTAAGTGTTTTGTTAAAAATAACCGGACCTATTAAACGGTTTCCCAAAATGTCACTTCACACGTTAAATTCAAATCGTTCCTGAAGACAATTTTCAGAAATTTTCATTCATTTGCATTAATTTTGTAAATGCCGTTGTTTCTAAATAGACTTTCATCACTCCAAAGAATTTTAGTAGGAAAAGTCAAATAAGTTGCAATTTGATCGAGACATCATCTACAAAATGTAACTCGCCTTTCATAATCAGTTTCCTTCATTTCCTGGCATACTATTGGTTTTTTTGTAGGGGTGAAATTTATTTTTCACGTAGGCTCAACCATGGCTATTTGGACATCTTCATTTTCTTTTTGGTATGTTGCAGAACAGACTGCAGTAAAGCATCAACCTTCTCGCAGATTTTGCTCGAGACGGCGAAACAAAATTCTATGAAGCTGTTTTCTGTCGGGGTATAAATTTAAATATTCATTTACTGCCGCAGTTGAACTTCGATTGCACCTTATGTAGGTAGCAAACATATCCGTTTTTTCATAGTTTCAAAACGCCATTATCAATGTAGCATATGAATAATAATTGACGGCAACTACAACTTACGACGACACGAGAGTGGTTTAACAATATTGTTGACAGGTGCGTAGTTTCAATCATGGATAGTGTGATGAGGGTTAGAATCTGTGTGGAATATGATTTTTCTTCATATCTCCTAAACTATGAATGATAAATATCTTGTTGGACCTTATATCGTTGGAAAGGGAAAAAATCAAGTAATTTAATAATGTCGAAATCAACTATGGTTTCTATTTAAAAAAATACAACTTTGGGTCATATCACGAAACTAGTGCAAGGTAAAAAGAATTTTTATAATGTTCTCTCGCAATTTTTTGATACGATAAATAATATAGAAAATATTCACATTTGAAGAAAATGAAGATTTTCAGTTTTTTTAGGATATCTATTAGGCGATGCATTTTTTTGGAAAAACAAAAGAAGGTCTGAATAGTTTACATAAACACCCCCATATTGTTCCAGTTAACCGAGTCTGTAGCTCTTACCGTTCCTCACCTCCAGCTCATTCTAAGTACTTACGTCAAGTCATTACCTACAAAGAAATAACTAAATGAAGAAAAAGACTAACGTTCATTTACGCAGAAGGTCGACGGAATGATGGTCACTAATATCAGATAGATTGATGTATTCATGCTGGTTGTATGAATTGTCATTACGCAAACCCCCCTGAGGGAGATACCAGATGTTCTAGAAGCTAGAAACATGACAAGCTTAAGTTTTTGTGGGCCAAATCATTGGCCCGCAAAACTATGCACCACCACTTAACGCATAGTGAAGCGATGAGTAGAAAGAGAATTTAACAATTAAATGATTAAAATGTCGCTTTACAAGTTTTGTTGGGTGGTATTGAAAAAGTAATAGGCAAAAAGATTACTTTGTTATTGTTTTAATTTCAATTTCTGCTTCCACATACCGAGTGTCGCAAGACCATCCGTAGGCTTCTTTAAACATGAAGGGATGTGATTTTTATTTAAAATCTCAAAAATGCTGCAAATCAGAACCGTTCTATCGAATAGTTATACCAAAATATGTATTTAAAAATTATAATTTTTTTCGAATAAATCACTTACATACGTTCTACAGGATATTGATATTTTCAACTTGCAATAAGCTTGAAATAAACTATTCAATTCAGGCAGAAAGTTGTATTTTTTAAATAGGACATGGTACTTTCTGTTCTACATTTTTTGGGATATGTCTGCGTTATTTTTTTAATGACATTCAAAGTATTTCATTCCACCAAGAAATTCTTGGAAAAAATGCATTAAAACTTTAATTTAAGTTTAATAATTTAAAAATCTAGTTAAAACTACCTACCGCATTGCTTTGTATTTTACGACTTGAGGTCTAAAAAGGGACAGCATGTTACAACACTTGGCTTTTCAGAATTTAGTTTCTTCTTATTGTTTTGTTGTTATTTTGACTTGGCAGTAGGATCGGTAGTTAACTCAGATTAATCAATAACTAGGTCTCTCTCTGCCTAAATGCTATTTTCCTCAATTTTAAAGTTTTCTTCTCTGTCTGAGTAGGAAGAATGGTTTCCAGTCAAAGAAGTTGTGTGAATCATCCTGATATATGTTGTTATTTGTTATATATGCGGAGAGCACATCTCAAAGGAACATAGAAAAACTATTTCTGACTTTGTTGAAAGAGCGTATCTCAGATATTTTGGCAAAATATTCAAACTTTTACTGTTCAGATAGTATATTTAAAATATTTTGGCTCTCACAATTTGACACTTGTCCTTGCCCTCTAGATGTCTGCATAGAGCTGATACAAACAAACCAACATAATTTTTGCAATCAGGACACCAAACACTTCCACGTCGAGGTCTGGAAATGTTGGTCAGTGTTTTTTTTTGTAGGCCAATGTTATCTAAAATAATTTAAGTCCGTTTGTATGAATATAGTGCCTCTAACGGTGAAGAAATGATTTGAATCACTAAAGAGCGCCATTGATATTCTATCGAGAAAAAAGTTCGCAAATCCAGCAAGAGCCAAGAGTTCACCTGCTCATTAGGTTGTTTTATTGCGCTATCTAACTGTAGTAACTGTACCTGCGACCCAGGTGCTTCCTGCAGTAACTGATCACCTGTTTCTTCATTCTCCGTCCGCTCATCCAGTAGCAAAGATGCTGTACCTCCGCACTGTGCATTTGTTAATCTGCGCAACGTTGTGTCGCGTATCGTTAAGTTTACCAGTCGAAAGTCCTCAACCACCCGAAGATAAAAACACGATAAACGAAGACTACATCGTCATTGATCAGCGACAAAACGGAACCGACAACGTCAGGGTGAATATTGACGGTGTAATCATTGCTTTAACTCCAATAGAAGCTTTATTTGGGGGATCTCTGGATGACTTTGACTTCTTAGACGAGTTTGACATCACCACGAAACCTAACGATGGATCTTCAACGACAACCGAAAATTCTTCCTCTTCTATAAATAATATTTTGAACGCTACATCGACTAAGAAGAAGTTTAAACGGTAATACCAAATTTTACGTTTATGACAACCCTAACTTTTTGATATACTTGCAGGAGACGGAATGGTGTATCCCAGTTGATGAGGACACTTTTAGGACACAGAAGAATAAGCACTAAGGATAACTAAAATATTGTTTCAATGTGAAAATTTATTTGTGAATTTATATTTATTTGTAAGTTAATGTTTTTGATCATAAATACAGTGTTTTGGTTTCGTGTTTTTATTCATTTTCTCACTTGTTGGTTTAAAAAATATGTATAAAACAACATTTCGAAAACGGTAGGTACCTAGTTATTGCACAAACGTTAAATTGTTATTTTAAAAAGTGTAATAATATACCAATCAAATTATAATACCTACAGTGCGTTTACATTTTGCACGTTTCATTTGATTTTCATTGATATTATTAAATATTGGAGCTAAACTCTCATCGATTATTGTGGATATTATCTCAGCATTAGCCCCTACTTGTTATATGGCATTCAATTTAAAAACACTTCTGCCTTCATTGCCAAAGTCAACCGAGATGAAGTGGTAAAATAAAAATCAAATCGAAAATTCAAAAGAAAAATTACTAAAAAATAGAATACGAAGAAAAGAAACAAAGCTGCGAAAGAAAACGTGGTTATATACACACGTTTGCTCTCCACATCAATATCAATCGAGATAACAGGTGGCACTGCTACGTATCGCTCTTATGCCCGGTTGCACAAAGCACAGCTGTCATGTTGACAGATTTGTTAACCAATCAGATCAGAGAATTCAACTTTGAAAATTTGAATTTTTCAATCTGATTAGCTAACGGTCCGTTAATCTCCGATTAACTTTTCAGAAATGTTTTGTGCAACCGGGCATAAGTGAGCACATTTTGCGTGCGCATTATCGAGTCGTCCATGTGCATAATTTGCACCCCGCCCAGAGTGTAGTGGAGAAAGGTGGGAGTCGTTCTCCTAAAACCACTGCGCTATAGTCATTAACAAATCATTAACTAATCAGCTTAGAGAATTCAAATATTCCTATTTTGAGCTAATCAATGTTTCCAACCAAGAGTGAACGTCAGGAAAAATTCACTTAAAATTCGAGCATGAACAAGGATTAACCTTAAAATTTAACGCTAACCAACTATTGTGCATTCACAAAACATAAAAGTTAATTAGGCTTAAATTTAGAAGAAAACTGAACGTATTTCGGAGTCGTGGAGGTGTAATTTTGCCCAGAGTATACTTTGGTGTCAATTGTCATTGCTACCATCATGCTACCATGTCAATAATGAAATGTTATGTTATATAAATATATTTGATGTCAATTTGATATATCAAAAATTCTGTTTTATTTAATTGTGGGGTGATCTGTAAATACAATAGTTAATTATTGACTTATTCTCTGGCAGATATTAATATTCTGTCTTGGAACCTTATATTTGAAATACGTCAAACTGACATGCCGGACATGCCGAACCGTTTCCCGAGGAAAATTCCCGTTCAAGCGGTAATTTGGAAGACGCCGAAAAGATCGATCAGAAACACCCTTCCGTCGAAGCTAGCTCTGTGAGGGTGCAGGTTTACATCCCGAACACGAAGTTCGTCGTGAAAAACCTGTCGCGGTTCAGGGGGAGCGCGCACGGGGCCTCGTTCCGTTCGGACGGTAAATTGATTTGCGCGATGAAGGGCGATGAAGAGGCCATCAAACTGTTCGATGTGGCCACGAAAAGTATGCTCAGATAATTGGTTATGTTTTATTCTTCGTTCAAAAATCAAACCGTTCTAAAATTTGAAAAAACTTATCTAAAATTACATTTTAGTTATTGTCAAGATTGAAATGTCATATGTTTAACTTAAAATGTCAGTTCTTGGAAATATTATTTTTATCCACAACTGTACAATTTTCTTTACAATCTGTGAATTTTTCAATAAATTTCGAATGATTAAAGCAGATTTTAAAGAAATTAAATTAATTAGACTGTAAAGCTATAATTTACCTTCATTTTTCAAAATTATCTTTCTACAGTGATAAAAGTGCAAATACGTTTTAATACAGATGTCCATTAATTTTGTTAAAAATAAAATTTCTTTTATGGATATAACTTAATAAAATATCTTTTCATTTAAAAAATAAACTCCAAACAAATAATTACAAACGACAAAAATTGAAAACAATAAAATTTCTGTAGTACATTGATTTTCTCAAAAACAAGCATATTTTATTGAAAGAAAGCATATTTTATTCACAGGAAAAAGTGTGTTTATTTTTGATAAATGAAACAAGTATATAGTATCATTTTTGAATGATCTTCTTCACACAGGAGTGAACTTATTATAAACAATAAAGAAGTAACCATTGTTTATGTAAACTTGAAAACAACATTTTTTCACATTTTTTTTAGTTTTCTTTTATATATAGAGAAGGAGAAAAAGTAGATAATAACATGAAATATAGATCATGTATTTTGATGTATCTAACAATAACTAGAAAAGATAGTAAAAATTTTAATTATTTTTATTAATTTTAATGAATGGGAAATTTTAGTTAGGTTAATCTAAGACTAATAGTCTGTT
>JAWQRJ010000054.1:0-31451 GCA_033557515.1 Diorygopyx duplodentatus
TAAAATGTTCGGAATTTAATATATTTTGAAATATCATGGCAAAATGTTTTGAAATGTATTCTATTAAATCTTTTTCTGGTATTGGCGATTCTAAATTTTTAAATAAGATATTTTTTTACAAAAACATGTCTCCCTTGAGATTCCGTTATGAATGTATATTCCCATAAATAAATTTCCCCTCAATTTGGATTGGCCTTGTTCGGACAAATACTTGTTTAAAGAAAGTGCTTTGAAAGTATTGAAATATGTGTAACAACCTTGAATTGCATTATACCAAATTGCAGCTTCTCCTGTCAAAGATATATTTGATATTGTTTTAAAATTCATGTTGGGAGTAATTAAGTTATACAAAAAAGTTGTTCTGCACCAGTTGTTGTAGGTGCTGTATTTCTAATTTGCCCATTACATTTGGGAAAATGCTCTTGATTCAAAATTAGTTGTCATTGGTCGATTAAATTAAAATTATAATTTTGATTATTTGAAGTGATAATGTTATACGAAGGGGTTGTGTCATCATTTATAGGGGTATGTACAAACGGGTCACCGTAAATGGTTTGATTTCAATTTTGAATAGAACTTTACATACTAGAAAGAGTACTTTCCACATTAGTATTTCTTATTACTTATAACATTACTTATAACAAGACAGATTACTTATAACAATAATATCAGCATTGGAAAAGTATGGTTTTACTACATGAATCTACTCCAGTGTATTTTGGCACCTCCTAATTCTGCAATTATGACCGATCCACTTTTATTATTTATAAGACGTGAAGGGGCCGACTGACAGTTCATGCTATAAAGTGCAGACTATAAATAAATTCTAATTCTGAGCTTAGAGTCAAAGGTTTATCTTCCGATAATTTCGTTATTAGTGAATACAATTTGTTGTCACATTTATATCATTAAATGCATTGAGCGTTATGGTATTTTAAGCATGCTAGATCAGAAAATATGTTTTAAAGGCATATTATTCAAGCAATTTTGGGGAAGTGATTAACAGCTACTAAACAGCATGCACAATAAGAATAATTCTCTGTGAACGTAGAGTGATTAATTCTAACAATTTCTCTTGGGGAACATTCTACTGTCACAAGTTTGCGGAAAGCAATATGTTAACCTGAAGACGTATAAGCCCGATAATTTGACTAGAATATCTTGATAATAACACTAAGTAATTACAGTTACACCCACTGTTTACTACAACTTTCATCTAACCACGGATAAACCAAATTTCAGTTATTCTGTAACGCAATCTTCTAGCATTAGGTACCGCACCAGACTAATGAATTAAATACAGTGCAAGGGATCGTTTAATCCGAAGACGTAAGTTTTAGGAGAAGCTTGTGCACAGTAAGTGGTCTATCGGGATCAAACTTACCCTCTGAGGGTGAAAGCGCAAATGTTCAGCAGAGTATAGAGGACGGGGAAACTTCTCACAGGGCTTATTTCAAAGATTGGTACCACTTCATGGTATCACAGATCAGTAAACGAAGATGGTCTAATTAAAAACTTTTATCAGGAGGAAGACTTACTATCAAAGGCTTCCTTTTTCTAGCAAACCTTAGCAGGATGTATAATTAGTGTCCTTAAGTGGAAACTTATCCCTGCTATAATACCGCAATATTTACATAACCAGACATTCGTTCTAGCTATACGAAGCAGAAATGTAAATACACTGACACTTTTTTTAGAACTTTATGTTCAACAATTCTTTCATACATCACTGTGATCGATGTGTTTAGATTGCGTATGCCAAGAAAGCGTTTAAGAGTGTTTTTTTTTTCTTGAATTGTAAAAACTGCATCATAATTCATGGAGATTAATCCGAACAGGCAGATTTTTTCTGTCAGAACAAATAGAGAATTTTATTTTACGTCGTATTTATACGTGTACCAGCCCTCAATGGAAACGTTTTAACCCTTGCACAATTAGAGATGCAATTAATAATGAACCTGCAATGGTAGTAACAGAGCTTATTATCGCATAATTATGCTCAAAGCATTGTTTACTCTTGCCTTCCTTGTATCAAAACATACGCGTCATGTACAAGGTAACCGTTGCACCAATTATGCAGCAATTTACCTCAAATGCGTATATTCATTGGCAGGAATTGATCAAAGGATTGTCATACAACACAACAGTTTGTATAATTATCGCAATTACTGCGAACAATATAACATAGTGTGTTTATATTATATTTTTCATTAGTTGTGTAATAGATGTATTAAGTTTGTCTTTTTGTGATGAGTTTCAACATCGTATAACATTGTCAGTAGGTGGAGAAGCATCTAAATAATGATGACATTGTGCATTTTACTGTTTAAAGGTGCAGACGAAGGAGAGTTTCATATCTCAAGTTGCGTGGGTAACCATAATCGAAGAGCTTGAGAACCAATTTAGACCAAACAAAAATTGAGATTGTGCAAGTGATATCAGGATGACCCTTAATTGGTCTCTATATTTGTTCCAAGGAAATCATAGAAGCGGAGAAATATCATAATCTTATTTGCGAAGAGTTTCTTAATATCTATAAATATGCTGGTTTGGGTAGACTATTTCTAATATGATTAATAGGAAAGTGGCCCCTCCTATCATCCACATGGCAAATGTTAGAAATGACGATCATTTTATATCACTCGTGACGAGGTAATGTTTTTCATGACTTGGAAAGAAGAATTCCTTTACGCTGCCGGCACGAAGGCCACTTTCAACACTATTCGCGATTACGATTTAACGGCAACAATGTTTGACATTTGTATTTTCATTTCTGGTAGAGCAGCAGTTCAGAATTCGTCTGCCTAACTCTGTGTCTTCAAGTCGCCTTCTATTTCGTCCTGTTTTCTTGATTTTAAAAGCGTTTATTTTTAGTTTGCTCTTAATTACCATTGATTTCATTTTTGTTTTTGAAATTTAGATTTTCTTTAAAAACTCATCCCAGTTGCTTGTTTCATTTTAGTTTTCCTCTATAATTTTTTTTAAAGAAAATAATAGGAGTTTAAGCTTTAAATTCTTTCTAGTAAATTTAGGTTTGTTTTGATTTTTCTTCTGTTCACAAGAGATACTGTAAACGTTGTAATGGAAATGTTACATCCAAAAATTCAATTTAATATTCTATTTTCAATAATTGATAAAAGTTTAAAATACAATATTATTTAGTGATATCATATTCAATGATATACAGGACAATTACAAAGAGACACTTTTGTTTATAAGCGATGCAGCTATAATTGATCTGTTTGTGACTGACTTCGTAGAACTTTTACATCTTTATCGATACAAAATGAACAATTTACTTTGTTTACACCAGATTTCATAATATCGTGTGTTTTGCCTTTGAAGAAAGTTCTAGAACTTTCGTCTAGCGTTGAAGAAACTTCCAAAAATGAGCATGTTATTTCTTAAATGTTATTTAATATTTGTTTGCTTTATTAAGTCCGTTTGCTAATTTTTCAGATATGTTTCTGTATGGTTTTGTATAATGGAATACATTCTTATGGGGGTATTTATGAAAACATATTTGTAGCATCATGTTTGTTGGTTTATTTATTAACCCTAATGAATTTTTAAAGGAGTATTTGGGTTGGTATTGTATTGATAAGGTAGTTTCATTTCTTTGCTAAGAAGTGGTTTGGAGCATGAATGTAAGAATCGACTAGTCTTATGGGCATGTTTTGTGTATGTATTTAATTAAACCGTGTAGTTTAGATACTTGTGGTTTGTTGTTTATAATTTTTCGCCTGTTCTTCAAACCAAGAATTCATTATATAATTGATCTGTTTTTAGCTTACTTCGTAGAACTTTTGCACATTTATTATAATAAAACAGGATTAACGCTCTACAATACACTATTTAATCGCCTTACACGTGTAATTGAATTAAAAATATGAAGATTAAGAAGATCAACTGAGATCATCAGAAATGCAGATGGAAGGTGTTTAAAAGAGGAACCTAGGAGATCTTGTTTAAATAAAACTTAACAAAACAAAATCTTGTTTGTTTATTATTAAGTATAATTATGTTAAGTCTGCTTGCTATTTTTTCAGATGTTTCCAAAATATGGAACAGAAAAGTATTTAGTATCTTTATGTTGTGTATTGTTTGGATAAATTTCTCTACTAGCTAATTGATAATCTTTATGATAGATTAATGCGTCAATTAATTTGGTATTCTAGTGGTTGGCGTGTACTAATTATTTTATAATATAATAGATTTTTTAAGATTTTGTTTGTTCAGTGGTAGAGTAAGTGTTCTGTAGATTAAAGTCTTATATGCTGCTAATTTGTGTGTTTTATGGTTTATTTAATTGGGGATCGCTTACCGCTTTGTGCACTCTTGGTTAAACCACACATTTTGTGTAATACATCTGTTTTTAGTATTTTTGCCTATTTATTATAACAAAACAGGATTAAAGTTCTACGACACACTATTTAATTGTTTTACACGTGTAAGGAGATTAAAAAAGTGAAGATCGGGAAAATCAACCGAGAAGATTATCAGAAATGCAGAACGAAAGTGTTTAAAATAAGAATATAGGATATGGTGGAGATATCCTGCACATTTATTTATTCACACAGAACTTAAACATAAACTACAAACGGTCAGCTACATTAAATACAAAAAAAAAACGACGCAAAGGAACAAACTCCCAAAAATATTACAATTGTATCCACGATCCATAAGCGATGACAGGGAAACACAATTTCTTAGCACAGGTTTTAAATTTTGCCCTTTTCCAAAATTTACCAACAAAGTTCAAGAGATGTTGGCAGTAGAATGTAAAACTATTCTTAGAAATGATCATAACAATTACACAAAGCTTCAAATTTTTAAGTTATTGAAAAAGGGATCTTTAAAGAAGAAGGATGAAAGGTACTATTAAGGTAAAACTGTAATATCTGCTTTGATCACTTAGATAAATTCATTAAAGTCATTATAAACAAAAGTCCACAAGCACCTAAACTATACGGTCTAATTAAAATACATAGGCCAAGCATGTCCATAAAACCAGTCGTTTTTATAATCAATACAGTACAAACCCAAATACTCGGTTAAAAAAATCGAGATAGTAACTAAACTAACAAACACACACTTACCATCTAACTGTAAACTAGTTCGTTTTGATGTTACAAATATGTTTTCAATAATGCCCCCACAAGAATGTATTCCATTATTAAACACCATTTTAATTAATTACAATATAGAGTTGGTAAAAAGATTAGAATTAATTCAACTATTTGATCTTTATGTCAATCAAAAGTATTTGACAAAATATTTCAATAACAAAATTTATTTACAATATGTTAACAATAAACAAGTTGGAAGGATTTTGGAATTAGATCTTTCCCAAAAGATTGTATTTTGGTTTCGTTACGTTGATGATATTTTAGCATGTTTTGATTGTTCATCTGAGTTAATAAGCTAGTTTCTAGTTCGCGTTAACAATCTACATCTCCTCTCATCATCCAGTTCACATTAGAAACAGAGCAAATCAGATCTATTAAATCCGAATATTTAAAAATAACAAATAACGGACAAAACAAATTTGAATTTTCTACCTACAGAAAACCCACATACCCAAACATTACAATCCCTAACGATTCTTGCCACCACAAAACACAAATTTGCAACATATAAGTCGTCAATACACAGAGCACTCACACTACCACTGAACCAACAAGATCTTAAAAAAGGAATTACTGCTATAAAACAATTAGCACATACCAATCACTACAATACGAAACTAATTGACTAATTAAACAAACATAAAGATTACCAATTAGCTAATAGAGAAATTTATACAAACAATATACAACAAAAATATATTGAATATGTTTCCATTCAATATTTTGGGAACATATTTGATGAAAATATGGTATTAAATATTTGGAAAAATAGCATACTTAATACAGCACAAATATAAAACAATATATAGAAACAACAAAAGTAATACACCCTATTATGAAACCTGGTGTATACAAACTAAATTCTTCAATTGTTTAATTTTTGCAATCTTGCAAGGGAAAACGAAAATTAGACGTTTTAGGACGGTTTAGAAGTATTGGAAATTTTTAAACACAAACAGATTAACAGATTGATCTTATAAATTCTGCGCTGTTGGATGTACTACCCTCCTACCTAGGAGACGACTAGTTTACAATACCATAACAACATGTTTATATTGTCATTTACCATTTGATAATAATATATACAGTCTACATTCGTATTGTAGATTAATTCTGTTCTATTATAGTAAAAAGAATAATATAAAAATATGTTACACATTACTTGTTTATCTCATGTGAATTTATCAGGGAGCAATTTTCAGATGTAGATGCGATGTAGATTGCACTGTCTACTGCACCTGTGATTACGAGATGGGATACCTGGTTGGAAGCTTTTTAGTTAGTTACTTTATTTCAAAAGAAAAATAGAGATAATACTTGAATAAACGATATACAAAAACTGCTAACATTAGTGTACACAGTACTCAAAGAAATTGGAATGATATTTCGACCAGACACCTTTGAGCAGTGTGAACGTAGACAGAACATTTTCTCGGTTCAGAGATTTATCGTTAAAGTTTATCATTGTTTGTGCAAATTATTAAATTTCTTAACTTCAAATAATTAAATTCTGTATAATTCTTCAATAGTTTCTTCGCAGCGTTTCGTAATCTACAGTATTACCAAGTCAATTAAAACTTACTAACGTAAGTAAAACTTCAATAGTTTGGAACCACTTCATAGCAAAAAAAAAGAAAAAAACAGTTAAAAAACTTTTAAAATAAAATCTTAGTAATCTTAATCTCTTCATAATCTTCCGTTGTCCTAAGGTCCTGTAAATTACACATATTTGGTCTATTAAAAATGGAACGCCCCGTAAATTATACATATTTGTTGTTTATTTTTTTTAAGGTACTACAAATTCTGGCCAAAGTAGGTTTACAGATGTTTCAAAGATGGTCGATACTCATTCATACTTATGGTTTATTTTGAATCTATCATTGAAACGAAACGAAGTACACCCAGTGGACAATTCTCCGCAAATAAAGTTAAGGTGGATTTGAAAATGTACAAATTCAGTTTGTAATTAATTTTAAAAATGGCATGTTTTCTGATCTCTAACTAACTCTAACTAATGAAAAGAAAATACAAAATACTATAAATACGACTAAATCTGAAGGTATTTCAGGCGGTAATATAGGTTTTTCAATATTTGTGTCGCTAGGAACAACTATACACGAAATATAAAATTATTCCAAACAAGTACTTCTTTATAAGTACAGAAACAATATTGGTGACATTATCGCAATTTTTTGCCACTAAACATTAACTAGAATCCATTAAAATTTCATCGGTGGCGATCATGAATTGGCAGTGTCAACTTTTCGTAGGTTTCGCGGCAATACCTGATTAGTTAAATTAATCTACACCCAGTGTCGCCCGTTGAACAATATCAAACAACAATTATTTTCATACCCCTCCTACCAAAGTTGCATCGAAAAATCTTTATAGCAACTGCAAACCGCAGTGAATCGTTATATCGAGAGCTCCATATAACGACGAAATCCTAGCTTCTATAATATTGCCCAAGAGTATTGCATGAATCTGCTATAGTTTCAAGCATAGAGAAAGAAATATAGCTGGCTTGGGTAAAAAAGCTTGGGTAAAAAGCTTGGGTAAAAAAAAATAAGATTACAAAAGATTTTACACTTGAAAAATATTAAATTAAAAACGTTTTAAAACTGTTGTCCTTTTTCACTATATTAGTACCGTGATGATTTTTTTGAATTTATTTAAATAGTTCAGTAATAAAGTATTGGAGTTGCTTAGTTCTGCTCGATGATCTGGTTTTATTATTTCCCAGTAAAATGTTGTACGTACATAATTCTATTTTTACCCTTTAACTTGTTGAATATTTTGAACTATACCTTTTGATTTATTTACAATTAAGACGTACTTTTCAATTATTTGGGAAAGCTATGTATGTGGAAAAAGAAAACAAATTCCGATTTATACCAGGATATATTACGTTTTTGGTCACCAATAACGATAGATGCAAATAGATTCAAGAAAGTCTATATTTGCTAACATACAAAGAATAGAACAGCAGCAAAAAGATAAATATTCAATACTAACAGATGTTTTCGTTAGTTGGAGTGGTAAATACAAATACCAAAACAAATACAAAAACCTGCAAATTACGAAGAATATCTGCGTACTAGCAACATTATGGTATTTACCGTCCCAATTTACAAAAAGGTTTAATATTTTCACAGAGTACTTAAAACAATTTAAACGTATCTTTTCCGTTGAGCTATCTGGACATAACGAGAGAAAAATATTTTTATTATTCAAAATAATCAACGAAATAAATAACATGTAATGCTAGCTGGTATCGTTTTATTTTAGATTTGTATGTCGCACTGAACGGTTCTTTTGATTCATTATATGTCACAAATAAATATACAACGAATATGTCAATTGGTTCTGTATGTTATGCATATACAGTAAACTTTACTTAATTGGGAGGTATTTTATCATAATAAAATCAAAACAAATTGATACCCAATAAAATAATTATTAATTGTTAAACAACAGAAAACAAACTAAAGTTCAAAATGTTGAAACAGAATAAAAAAAACATTAATTCATGTAATAGGAAAACGCGGCAAATCCTATGATACACGTTCAATAAAATGCTAAACACCATTTGCTAAACTCCTGCTGAGCTACGCGATGTATTGAATAAACAGTGAATTATACCTAAATAAACAGTAAAAATTAAGTATTGTTTTTTTCTCATTCTTCGGGGTATTACTTTTGATGCTACTGAGCACACCTTCATCTTCAGGTTGAGTACGTCTATGAATACGACCCTACTCTTAGGGTGTATACATAGGGAATGAGTTTATTTCAAATTAAAACTTTTGCGGGCGGAAAGTAATCAAAAGTTTAGTTTTTCTAGAAAGTCTTTGGGGAGAATATGTGAATACTAAAATACTTAATATCCGCTTAATATACGGATAATGTACGCCCCACATTCATATATTTACACAGTACGTTCGAGTCCTTAAAGTGAATTGTTGAAGTTCCGTACAATTAGAGCTATAATTAATAACGATCTTAAGACAGCAGTATTATCCTTGTAACAGCGTAATTACTCTCAAAGCATTGTTCGCTGCTGGCTTCCTTATATCAAAACATGCACGCCAAGTCCAAAGTAACCATTACACCAATTACGCTGTAGCTTTCCTGGAATACATTGACAGAAATTGATCAAAGGATTGTCAATACAAGCAGACATTTGTATGTGCATCACAGTTACTGAAACACAGGCGTGGGAGTGGGGCACTGAAGTACATTTGTACAGCTAATATAATTTAGATAAGTGTCACATACAGTATAATAAACACATATGGTTTGTTCAATTGAAATCCATCTTTGGTTCAAAAGAAACGTTATGACCAAAGATGGGTTTTAATTGAACAAGCCTAGTATAATGATAATGATTGTACACAATTTTGGATCATCACTGTATAAATTAAAGAAAATATACTTAGTGTTCAGAAAATGAAATGGAAAATAAGATGCAATACAAATTAGTTGAGCTAATAATACCTGTAAATCATAAAGACAAAACATAAAAAGACAGAGGGGCGGCGTGTGTTAGGGAGGTATAATTTAAACCCTGTAGGAGGAGTTTGGGGCCATAAAAGCATCGAGGAGGAAAATAGCCTGTTCCGTTCCTTGATGTATAATTTACTGTTATGACATTAATTATTTTTTATGTAATTTCCGCTCTATAGCAATTTTCGTTTACTAACAGCAGTAGTAAAAATTAATTATAATAATTCTTTAAGCATGCACTACAAAACTTCAACGCTACGTGTCAACTCTCCTTTAGAGGGGTGAATTATGTAAATTAAAAAAAATATATTTTCCAAAAAAAGGTTTTGAAAACGTTATAAGTGCTTAGAATATTTATCTAAATATTTTGAAGGCTGTGTTATTATTACAAGAATAATAATTACTATTCCATCAGGATATTTAACTTATTTTTTGTATGAAATATAGTCAACACTTTTTGCATGGCGTGTTGTAAAAAAGTACATTTTACCAGTGGTAAAATGTACCTGACATAGTACCTGACATATTGGTCGAGCTCAGGTGATGTCCTCATTTAAATAAGCGTAATATTATTGCTTAATGTGCACCAAACTACTATCCGATTAAAATGTCAGAAACAAAGACTTCTTGGACTTAACAAATTCTTAGAACTCATAGTGTAAAATTTCAGAGAAAAGTGTGAAATTATGCATATGACAAGTATTAATTCTAAGTGGATATTTTTCAACATTAACAAGAGTATATACGATAATTCATTCGATTACTATTTTAATATCAGCGTATTTTTACAATGTTATGCATGTAATGAATACTGAAAAATACATCTCAACTTTCATAATTAGTAAACTACTATAAATTATATAGTTATTATTTCTAGAGCACTAATGTAATACAACTGGGAACAAAAATACTGCTCCACGATTTATCTTTCAAAATGTAATATTTAAAGACATTATTTAAGGACAACGCGACTTTTGTCATTACTACGCTGCTTTGAAACGAGAACGTGCTAAGTTGGCTAAGTTTAAAAGTAAATATTTTCATTTCTCATTATTTCCACTGCTATTTATAACGAAAATTGACGAGAAAATAGTCTATTTGTAAGTTCAATATCTACTGTATTGTAAAATACATCTCAACTTTAATAATTAATTAACTATTATAAATTATACAGTTATTATTTCTAGTGCACTAATGTAATACAAATGAGAAGAAAGATTCTGTTTCATGATTTAACTTTCAAAATGTAATATTGGAAGATATTATTAAAGGACAGTGAAACTTTATGATTACTGCACAGTTTTGAAACAATAGAGTCGTCTTTTAGATATTGTTAATACTCTCTGTTAGCTGATCTACTTGTAAACCAAAGCAATTGCGTCGATAATTCAAGAACGAAATTTGAATGCAACGCGTGGGATAACAAGGAAGACAATAAATTCCAATAAGTCTCGCTTTCAGGATGAAAGATAAACCGCTGTTATTGCCTCCTACTAACATTATTCAAAACCTACTACTATAGATGTACATATCGTTATGTACACAAGTACGAAACGCAGCTTATTTAGCAAGCAGTATGTCTGATAAACCTGTACTATAACTCAAGATCCATAACAACATTAATTGGAGTGCAACTGGCATTGTTAGCTACATTTTTATTGCTGTTTTATTTTTATTGCTTTTACCAGTGTTTGTATTATAACCATCGCATAGATGCTATTTATGTATTGTTTGCAGTTGCTTATCAACGGACGCTAACAAAAGAACTACTGCAAATATGCAACGATATAACACCACTAAGCGTATCATACATGTAGGTAACAATTAAGCATACGTTAAATACCTACACTGAACAATCAACAGGTTGAAGGGAACATTTCGATGCCTTACGAAAATTAAAAAGGATACAAGTCAAATACGATTTATATTGAATATTAATGTACGATAGTAGCTATTATTTTTTTTCTTTTATGTACTAATTAAATTATTGTTATTATGGAAATAAATATTATTTCCAAGCTTCAAACAAGCTCATTATGTTCCATCGTTCCAATAACAAAACTAAACGACTTTCACATAAGTTGTATGGTGATCAAGTAATGGAAACCAGTACAAAATGTGAAAAAATCATGAAAAACATATAAAAATATGTCGTTGAAAGTAGAAAACCCATATTTCTAAACAGACTCTTATCAGTTATCTTCAACTCCGAATAGAGAATGAACCTAAAATATCTAAAATCCAATCCACATGTTACTATACCGAAGACTGTAATGAATGAAACTTATTCAATAAGGAAAGGTGGAAATTGATCCACATATGAACGCAAATATTGAACGTTTTAAAATTTCCCTCAGTCGAATGGTTTGAAAACTTTTGAAAAAGTTGTATACAAATCATTCTGGTCACTTTTTAATCGTTCAGCGTTTCTGTATACACTTTGGAGGCGCTGTAGACATCTGTAGATATAATCCATATCGATTTATTGGGTATAATTATACATCACTAAACAGGAACACTTTGTGATATACACTACTACTCAATCTATTATCAAAAGCAGTATTAGGAATATAAACTTATATGACACAAAGTCATACACAATAAATACATTATTGCAATACAACTTCTTGCAATGTATTAAGGTATAAAAGTAGTTATATAAAGATGAGGAAAAATATATTTGATGTATTCTGCTAAATAAGGACATAATCCCGCAGATAAGGGTAAAATTTTATTCAAGGTTTTTGTCCCTTTCCTACCCAAGCTACCATAAAGACTCGTATGATCGATATTACCGTAAAATCAATAGGCAGTGGAAAAGAAAAGGGACGCTACATAAATTCCCAAGGCACCCTTCAAGATACACCGAATAAGGCATACTGCCCTTTTATATATTCTGTACAAGATAACGTAACGCCATTCAAAACAAAACAAGAATAGTTTGAAGCTTTCAGGTATTTCATATTTCTTAAAACGTTTTAAGGGCTTTCAAGCCAAAGTAGACCCTAGTCCATATTGAAATTTTATCATGGTCTCAAGCACCTTTGTTTGATCATAGCACCACCGGTGGCACTCCCATTATAGCGCACTTCTCTCCTTTAAAATGCGATGGCAAGTTGTAAGCATGCTGCAATGACATTTACAAGTGGCACTTTATCATTATACCACAACAAAGACGACACAATGTGTTATTGTATTACAGCTACACTAGAGATTGTTTTCAACACTGTCATTTCACTTAACGATACAACTTTTTTTTTCTTAATACATTGTTGTCACAATACGTAAATGTATAAATAAATGGAACAAAGTAAACTTTCAAACAAACTAACAAAGCCACAATGAAAATTTCGAGAAATAATTTAACACTTGGTTTTTGACTTTATTTGTAGTATAAAATTAATTTTAATGCTTATTGGGAGATATTTTTCGGTTACATGATATGTATTCTAATGAAAAAAAAACATCCATGTGTAATCTTAACCTCTGGATTTTAATCCTTGGATCTACCCACATAACTTACCGACATTACATTTGAAACAAATATTTTAGTTTTAGCTTTGTTCCTATAAAAATCTGGTTATTCACAGAGCTACTACTGACTGTTGAATTATCTATTTCGCTGTTCGTTTGCCACTTAAATTCTAGTTTATTACATTACCTTTGATGTTGAGGCGAATAAAATTACTAACTCATAAACTTTGTTGAAATGAAAGGAAGTCTCTGTGATTTTACTTTAAACTTGTTTGTATATTGTTTTATTTATTATCTGTAAATAATTGACCTTTGCGAACTTATCACTCGACTGTAAGTAAATTCCTTTTTTTACGTATGCATGCGATTACCCTTTATATGTATCTGTTTGTAGCGCTTGTCATTCCGTTTGTACCTTAAAGGGTTGCAAGTTATGAGGGGTAAAAAAATTACTTTGAGATAACTTAATTTTCCCAATGCAGTTCGATTCAACATCGTTTTGTACCCGTATTCCATTTTGTTTGTAGGGGTTGAAGTTCTAACTTCGACATTTTTGAAGATATTTTAATACTGTGAGCGTAGAGATATACATCATTTAGAACTCTTTAGGGTACAAATGAACTGACAAGCAGTACAAATGGGTACGAACGAAGAGTAATCCCATGCATATGTAAAAAGTTCATTTACTTATGGGTGCTAACTTCACATAGGTATACATATAGTCGAACTAATTTTAATATCATTTACCTTCTTACTGTGTTGACTCTTACAGAATATTTCGTATCGATTTTCCAAATAT
Source organism: Diorygopyx duplodentatus (assembly GCA_033557515.1). NCBI lineage: Eukaryota > Metazoa > Arthropoda > Insecta > Coleoptera > Scarabaeidae > Diorygopyx > Diorygopyx duplodentatus. The sequence continues at coordinate 13,909 of JAWQRJ010000054.1, forward strand.
GAAGAGGATTACTATTTACCTTGAAAACAGATGTGACTTGATGAGGATGAAAATATTTGCATCTAGAGAAAGCATAGTTGATGCATAAAATTCAATTTTGCAGTTCTATAAACCTCAAACAACTATCGTGCATAATGCATTTTATACGGGCAAAGTTCTTTAACGAGCAATATTACGTCGTTCTTTGTGTTGCTAATTTCATTATTTCGAACAGTTTGAATAATGAAAGTGGCACAAAAATACGTTTTTAGTTATTTCAACCCCGTATAGACTTTACGTTGCAAGGGTTACAATCGTATTGTGCTTTACAAGGTTGGCGCATAAAAAATAATCAACTGACTAATACATTTTGGGACGTAATACTCATCATAATAATCATGGAGGAATGGGAGTCCCAACCCCATGAGTATTTCCTAAGAATATCATCCATTCCTTGTAAGTACTACTAGTATAGACCACAGGAAGCCTTTTAAAATTTACTGGTTAAAGTGCAATTAAGGTAATAAAATGTTGTCGTTAAGTTCTGAATACAACACAGCATCGTTACTTCTCTATATACAGTATTGTAATAAAATATGCTTTACCACATTAATATGAGATGATTGTATGTTTTGACTCAGTGCTTTATAAAATTTGCAATTTTATGACTGTTGTACTTTTAACCTAACTTTAATATTAAGAACAGTTTCCTTGTGGTACTTAATTATAACAAATCATGATATTATCATTTTAATAATTGCAGCAATGTAACTGTAGTAAATCAAAAAAGAAAGATTAGGAATTTTAAGTAACAATAGGGAAATTTAGACGTTTTAACGCACTAAATAGGTAAAAATATTTATTGTCACAAAATTCAATGTTTTTGGAGTATAAGATGTGATTAGAAAATATTATGTGTATTTAGTTTTTCAAATCTCCAGGGAACGCTAAAATAGACCAGCCGATTATTAAATACATCATTTTGCTATTAATTACCATGATTTCGATAAAATTATGTGTATGATTATTATGAAAATAGAAACAAAAGTTGCTTCTTTAGAAATATAAACAAAATAGAATGTATGTTAGAATATATCCAAAATATTCTTGACTTTACACAAGATGAAGCTATGCTTCATAATATTAGCAAAGTAGTAAATTATTTAATTTGGGGTGTGACAATTTATATCTTTATGGTAGTATATTTACTATCATTTCCATAATTGAAAAGGATGATTGTTATAAACATAAATCAACTGGTGTGGATCACTCAGCCGACTTTCCCTCACCTAACCCCCCGATCTCTAAACGGTGACACTTTGGGCAAATAAATATTTACTATTATAAATAACAAACTCATGGTAGTTTGTTGGTATTTCATGATGTAAAATCATTAAGAACTAAGTATGAAACATACTTTAAAAATCTTAACTGAAGTCCATCCTACCACAATAGCAGTTTTATTTCCCTTTTCAAGAATATTGTGCACTGACAGGTAGTATTAGGAATTAGCGCTAAATATCTTCGAAATGCATTCATCATTCTCGAATTCATAAGATCAGTGTTAATTTAACAGTGACAATGAATTTCAAATTCTTTCCCAATAACACCAACTGTCAGAAAAATAAATATCACAAATTAAAACCAGTCCTTACCGCAAGGTTGACTGCAACTTGCAAATAAAATAAATAAATGTTACAAACATACAAAATTGAATAGCTAACAGTTAGAGAATAAACATCTATTCAAATGATTATAAATAATTAATTACAGCAACTATTGATGTTTAATAGTGATTTTTTCGAAAGCATAGTTAGTAACAATGCCCTCTGAAGTACCCGCTGTCACTAGTTGTCAAAATATGCTACAAACAAATTAAATGTTAAATCCTGTTTCAGACTTTCCATTATTCCTGAATACCCTCCAAAAAATCCAGTTAACAGATACCAAGAGTTTATTTAATACGACATGAGATGTGCGAAGCGATGGCAACCCGATAAAAGAATTTTTAAACGTTTTGAATGTTATTTGACGCATTTTCAAAACCACATAATAAATCTTACGTGAAAGAGAATAGAAAAGAATCCGAAGTAAACCAAATCCGAACTTTTCGTGGTGGTAGCAGTAAACGCACACCCAAAAATCTCTTGGCGAGGAATTCACTCCAAAATCACTTCAACAATTCTCAAAAATATATAAATATATGCAAATTTACCTTTTACCGTATTTTTTTATATCATGTGAGAAATACGAACACAAATAAAAATCAGCATCTAATTAGAAAAATTGTTTAAATTGAGCACCTTGTAGGAATCTCGGCGAGATTCCTACAAGCGCCTATCGCATCGTTTTTCCAATTGTAATATTGAAAAAATTCTTTCAAAGGTAATTTAGATTATTTAGAAATAAGTATGTATGTATAAATAAAAAAAATTACCCAGTTCACTTGGTTTCAAAAACAAGAGATTTTTAATCCGACAGTATCATCATTTGTTCAAAGGTTAAACTAACCGAAATCTGACAGCAGTCCATAAGATAACTTCTTCGATCCGCAAGTTATAATGAGCAAACACTTATTTTATATTTTAAAATGATTTTATGGAATTTATAAAATAACTTTCATTTCATTTCATTTCAGTAATTTAAAAATGAATTTATTAATTTTACAATAGTGATTTAACAAGCCAAGAAAGTAGCAAATTCACAGGGCAGATAATGTGTTTCATGCTGAATTAAACATATCATTATTTTTGTCAATTATTTAGTATAAACATTAATTTTAAAATAAGAAATAGCATATTATAACCTTTAAATGTTGCAAAGCGCGCAGGTGTCAGATGTTTAACGGCTGGTAATTTTTTAAATGATAATTTAAAAATGAATTTATTAATTTTACAATAGTGATTTAACAAGCCAAGAAAGTAGCAAATTCACAGGGCAGATAATCTGTTTCATGCTGAATTAAACATATCATTATTTTTGTCAATTATTTAGTATAAACATTAATTTTAAAATAATAAATAGCATATTATAACCTTTAAATGTTGCAAAGCGCGCAGGTGTCAGATGTATAACGGCTGGTAATTTTTTAAATGAAAAGGCATTTTATTATAGGTGATATCTATAAAAGATATTTTATTTTTAACAAAATTGATTGACATCTGAATGAAACAGTATTTCCACTTTTATCATTTTAGAAACACAATTTTTAAAAATTAAGGTAAATTATAGCTTTACAGTCCAACCAATTATGATGAGACTTTTTGAAAATATATTTTATTCAGGGGAAAAGGCATGTTTATTTTTGATAAAAAAGCATACAGTATCATCTTCTCCATACAGGAGTGAACTTATTATAAACAATACAGAAGTAACCACTGTTTAAGTAAACTTGAAAGCAACACTTCAACTTTTTTAGTTTTCTTTTATATATACAGAAGCAGAATAAAAAGTAGAGGTATCAGATGTTTTTACAATAGGTTCCAATTATTTTAACCTATGCTACAGTGACAACATTATTGATGGTCATCTAACAAAATAAAATAGCTATAATGTAATTGTTATTGAATTTGAAGACACTAAAAGCTCCATTGTGTTTTTATTTAGATACATTAATAACATAAAATATCGATCATGTACTTTGATACTTTGTAACTAACAAAAAAAGAACGTACAGTTAGCAATATATTCATTTCGATTGAAATTATCTGAAAACATAAATAAACAAGTAGAAGCGTGCACAACCATTGACAGCGACAGATACTGCGAAACTCTCTAGAAATGCATACAACCATCAGAATGAAAAGGCCGGGACGATTACTCGAAGGAGATAAACTCTGTCACGGTGAAATAAATGTCTCAACAAGTACATGGAGATTATGTCGAGAAATAAACAAAAGATGTAGTTTTATGTGCAATGTATTAAATATTTTCTTTAAATATAAATTTTAGTGTAATTTTGGCCTGTGCTTTGGCCTGTATCGGACGCCCCTCGTACATTTCAATTCCTTGCCATCTATATTGACAATAATTGAAATAAACACATTTTGAATAAGTAATTTAAATTTGAAAAAACTGGAATTTCTTTTCTTTTTCTAGGTATGGACATAGTATTACCACATGGATATTCATCTGGATTTAGAATCTCCCTTCACATACTCATTAGAGAAAAGAGACTACAACAAAAAGGACAACTAAAGAACTCAGTATATGTATATGAAGACTATAACATGGTAAGGATCGTTATTAATGAACTGTTGATGATTTTCTATCTACAGAAAACACAACCAGACACTACAATTCCTAACTATTCGTGATTCCACAAAATACACAAGTTGGCAGCATATAAGTCATGAGTACATACAACACTTACTCTACCACTAGACCAAGAAAACCTTAACAAAGAAGTTTTTGCCATAAAACAATTAGCACATACGAGAAAAAATATTATCTATTAGCTATAAAGAGAATTTATCCAAACAATATACACCGAGATACTAAATACATTTCTATTCCATATTTTGGCAATATATCTGAAAAATAGCACATATAATAAAAATATAACAAAAGAAACAAAAGACGAAACACACGATATTATGAAATCTGGTGTATAGAAAATGAATTGTTCATTTTATAGTTCCATGCACATTAGTAAAACACACAGAAATGTTGATATTGGATACAAAGAACATGTACGTTCCTACAAATACAGATATACACACAATTAAAACTATGACAAACTCCTAACTGAACACAATCATCAACTGACGATGCAGAATAATGTTTAATTTTTAAAATTTAGTGACGAAGTTAAACATTTTGAAAGCTTTTGAAATTTCCAAATACAATCAAAAGGTACCTTTAACGAACTGTAGTTTTATTATAATAAGATATAAAACTATATATAATAACTGTAAATACCATTCGCATTTTGGTAATTCACATAGATCTCGCAACTTATATGAATTCGGATTCGAAATCAAAGACTATGACAATGCCTCAATACTAAATTTCAACGAAACCAAAAAAATCGCCTATAAAATGGGGCCCGCCGTTCAGTGATCCCAAAAGTAAAGGTCTTTTGCGACCCTTATTATACAAGCACAAATGTTGTCTTTGGTGGTAACAATTATTATCTTCTTAAGTAAAACCTAAGTACAATTTATTTTTCTGGGATGTATATGACTTCAAATGAAACTTTGGAATTATTTCTTTATTAAAAGAAGTTGAATCATCACCCTTTCCTACCTTTGAGCAGCTACGGGAGCCACCGGCCAAGATCTTCGTGATCTCAAGATCAGTGCGGTGCGGACGCCGCTCTGCTGGACGCCCATCTGCGGTGCCGAAGTTCTTTTCCTGCTTTTTCTGCCACCCCACAAGTGATTGCCTGGATGTGGTCCTTGCTCCGAGCAAGATCTTCTGCCCCTACCGGCTAAGAGTTGCTCTCTTTTACTACGCTCTTGCTCCAAACGGGCAGCAATCTCCTGTTGCACTTCAAACATAGCAGACGACATGACCACTTTACTACGTTATTCACAAAATTTCTATGGTTATCCCACAAACTTTAAACCACACACCACAAATCACTGTTAAATAAACGTAACGATACCGCCGAAGTGAGAGTAATACGTTTAATGTAGATTAATCAGGTCTCGATTTGTGTGTATGCTATCGCCGAAAGGAATTAAGCAACAGAAGAGAAAAAAGAAAGGACCGGTTTATTACAAACTTTGAAACAACTTTTTCTCCGTTCCAGATAAGAAACTTATCTCGACGCGAAAACGTTCTGAGTTTCGATATCAACAGCAAACTGCTTTTGTTGAACTAAGTCATGCTAAATAGATAACATAGATTAACTGTCGTCACATAGGCCGTTTAAGAAAGGGAATTGTCACACCGCAACGCTGAATATGGTGAGCGGAGACCGACTGCGGCGGGTGTGCAGGTACAAAGTGGAACTGGAACACGTGCTTTGCGATCAAGGCGCTTGCGTTTACGCCGGACGCGAACCCAAACAATAACAGAGAAGGTGGCCCCGCGAATGCCGGCCATCGGAAACGCGCGAACCACTAAAATAATGTAGATACCGCCGCGTGCAGACTCGCCTGTCCAGTAAATTCATCCGGTTGTCACTTCCCATCCGCTTTTTGCTGCTCCGAGCGAGCCGGTTAATTATTGCTTAACGTCGTTGGATTTATAGTCAAAGACATTGGCTAAAGAGGTTACGCATCAACGGGTTTCTTGGTCTGTTTACTAACATTCGTGTGAGACGAAGGCCGCACTAAGTTCACAGTTGTTTCGTAATCAAACTTTAGAGGTGGAGTTTAAACATGTAAATGGAAATGGAAATTGAAAAATGTTGTCAATATCAGAGAACATTTAAATATGTCGTTCATCTTCCAATGTTCTTGGGAAATGTTACAGACGTTGCCAATCACGTGAATCACTCATGGTCAATCACGTCTCTAAATGTGAAAAGCTTGATGACATATCTAATATGATCCTTTAAAGATGTTGCTTAGGCACCAGTGTGCTTAAAAATGGTAATATAATGTAGATAACAAACACCGGCGCGGGCGTTGCGATATCCATAAAACCTCCAGCCATAAAATTTATACATTGTTTCACCATAAGAGGCTTTTTCGCGACAACTTTCTTAAAATTAATCCTATATTTAATCTGCTTTCCGCATCTAAAAGTAAGTTTTCGTCGGTCGACCTCTAAGTAATTACTCCAGAAAAAAATTGCAAAGCCAACGATATACCAGAAATTCTTTGAAATTGGCAATACTTGAATTATTATAAAAGTACAATATTTCGAATCGGCGTTTACTACGTGAGAACCCAATGTTAGTACTATATAAAGCAGAGTTTTCGTCTGTCGAATATTCACGCCATCAGATAGCAATTAAGCTAATTATAACACCCTGCACGACTTGTCTTTTTCCTAGTTTATTCTGCAAATTGGCTGAGGAAAAAAGACAATTTCAACATTTTAACACTTACGTCGTACTAAAAATCAGATTCGCCCAGAAACGACAGCTATGTCCCTCACAAAGTTCGAATTTTAAATGCAATCCTACGTAGTGATGTAAAATACCTGGGTATTTATTTCCCTGGGTAATTACCCAGGGTAGTTTGGGGTATTTACGCGGGTAAATAACGGAAATGGGGGTACTTATAAAATATCTTAAAGGTAGGGCTGTATAAAATATATTTGTATTATTACTTCAATGTTTTAACATTACAAACCAACAATAGGTAGTATGGTAATATAAAATTATTCAACTGTATGTTTTATCATGACTGAATAAGGATTGTACTACAGGTATTTTAATTTTAAAGTATTCTGAATATTATTTCAATTTCAACATTAATAACATTCCTAAATATCTGAATAGTTAGGAAAATGGGCTATCTTTTCTATCTAAAACGCAACTTGTTCGTTTCCTTTCCCCTACGAATCTGATTCCTATAATTTTCGAACGAATCTTCATATGAAGAAGAAGGAATGAGCAGGAACATGAAAAAGAAAGAAGATTAGGGGAAATGAATTAAGCCAGAACACGAAGACTCGAATAGAGGAAAGAAGAACACTGATAAAAACGGAAGGTAAAAAAGGCCCAACTAAGGAAAAGAGAAAGGTGAGGAGAAAAAGGAAGAAAGGAGATGCGAGCAGAAAAGGAAAGAGCAAGGAATTAGAAGTAAAAGGAAAGAATAAAACAAGAAGGTGCAATGTGAAAGAAGAAAAGAACTAGGTGCAAGACGAGAGAAGACTCTACGATTTATGCGGTCTTCTGGAGTGGACAACGAAAGAAAGGATGCGAAAGAAGGAAGCCGCAGAGGGAAGATGGTGGAAGAGGAAGGGAACAACAGGGGAGAGAGGTGGAATTCCAAATTGACGAAGAAAAACGAAGAGGAAAAGAAAGATTAAGGAGAAAGAAGGAAAGATAGGCAAGATGATAGACGATAGGAGGAAGAGAAAAAATGGAACAAGTACGAAATCGAAGAACCATAGAAGGCAGAAGAGCAATAATGAAGAAAAAGGAAAGTAGAAGAAGGTGGTGTGGTGCCATAATTCAGGGTTTAAGGTTTAAATTAGTTTATTTGTCAACATCTTTATTGACATCTCTGTTGACACATCATATTTGCCAACATCAATCTCGAGAAAGAAAGAAGAAGGAAGGAGGCGAGGGAAGCCAATAGAGAAATATAAAATTTCAAAGCGGCAAAAAAGGAAGAAAAGAAGATAGAGGGGAAAATCCAAAATTTCATCCCTTTTGGTGTTGCGCAAACTCGAAGAAGAAACGGGTACAGAAGCAGTAGGTGAATTGAAAATAGACAAGACTTCGATGTAGGTAGAAATGTACGATGTAAGAAAAAGACAGAAGCGCACCTAAAGAATGGTAGGGGAAGAACTGGAAAAAAGAGAGCCGGGAGAAAACGGAAGGAATGGAAAATAGGCGGCATTTGAAGAGCAGTTCTCTTTGAAATTAGAGAAGGAGCTTAGAATTCGATGATTCGATGTGATGTGATGATAAATTGTTTTATTCTTTTAGTTCCAAAAATGTATGCCCATTTTGGGAACTAAAAGAATAAAAAAAAGTGAAAGGGAGCAGGAAGAAGAAAGAAGAAAAGCAGAAAGGGAGAAAGGGAATAGAACGAAGAAGAATATGGTCACGTCAACATACAAGTGCGATTTTCTTTTATTGCGTGGCTAGAAGGATTGTATTGGACAATCAGTTCAAAAAAGTTAAGATAGATGGGCATCAAGAAGATATTCGATGACCGCCCAAATCACTACATCTGTAAATACTCGATTTCTTTGAGTGGGGGTTTTCTCAAGAAGAAAGTATAGGAAAATCCATCAGAAAATGTATAGAACTAATATAAGAATTTATAGTCATTGTAGCTTCTCACTTAATTACACATTAAATGTTACAAGACGATGCAATTTCTATAGTTCAATATTAAAGTAGATATCGGCTAGACAATGAAAAATCAGACGTCCTGTATAGTACAGGGTCAAAAATACAAACGCCAAGAATACAATTTATTTTCGAATTTCAATGTAAACTAAAAACTCATTATGATATTCATTATCCTCATGTTAAAAGTTGTACTTTTTTATTGGTCTATATAAATGTTAATGTGTTCATAACTAACCGACACATAACCAACAAACAGAAAAATATTTCTGTTTATTTTGTTTGAATTTTATTTTCAAACCAAATATGTGGAACAGATTTGAAAATATTTTTCGATTTATGATTTATGTTCATATAGGTATGAACATAACTCATATTGAAATTATCGAACTTATTTTGTTTAATACTTATTATCTAATTTTGCAGATATTGTTACTATATATAGATACTATTATTATATACTGGATACATATAATCATAAAGAACTTGTTGGTTGTTGTTTGTATATCATAGCTTTGGAAACAAAAATGAGACGCGAACAATCAAGTGCATTTATTTATATTAATAATAAATATTCTACAAGTTCTATCCTTTCAGAAAAAAAGTAAAAATACATCTAGTAATATTTTGTATAAATATATTTAGGTATCTTTACTGATATATGAGAGGTTAATATGCTATAGGAACAAAATCAAAGGAAAGTTCAAAATGATCTCTTTGATCTGTAACTGATGGTCATCAGTTAGTTCTGAAGATGCCGTCTGTAATGAGCGACGAAACGTCAGCGACGCGGCGATCACGGGAAAGCAAAGAAGTATGAACACCGTCCGCGAAAGCCTACAATAATTTTTTTTTATATAGTTGAAAAGAATTTCGAAGGTTAGATAGTGTGATATTTTTTGCTACATATTTTAACATTAACTTAACTTTTATTGTGATATAGAATTTAAAACGGGCAGATGTGAAAAAAACACATTTAAATAGCAGTACCATTTTTTAAAATATGAAACGTTGGTTGTTAAATTGAAGGAGGTGGGATAACGGTTATTTACCTATAGTAACTTTTCTACTTCGTTTTGAATAATTTTGTTGAGAATTATGCTTTACAATCTTTGAACATTAGAATGCGTACATACAAAGAAGAACAGGAACACATGGTTTGCAATCGGAAGTGCAAACGGAAGTGTCTTGTTTCCATTTATGTTGTGAAGTGATCCTAATAACACTGACAAATTCATCCGGCTGCTACTTCTCACCCACTTTTTGCAGAACCACTCCTGTCGGTTAATTATTGCTTAACGGTCTTAAATTTGCAGTGGCAGTTCGCTGATGCCAGCGAAACGTGAAATATAGGTTTTGCAATAGATAGCGGAATTTCGCGATTCTAGTCCCAGAAAATTTGCTAAAGAGGTTACGCCTCAGTGGTCCTCAGAGAGGCTTCAGTTTCATGGACTGTTTACTCATATGCATTCAAGATGATGCCTGCACCGTTATGGGAATAAATTTTGCGTTTGTTTGTTACCTTAACTATTATTTAGCAAATTATTTACTAAGATATTATTTACTATTATTTATTTATTAAGACTTGAAGATGATTCGTCTCAAAAGCGGCTTATGTGCTGGTGTTTTTCATACTCGAGCATTCATAATACGATGATCAACGTAACGCTTAATATTCGTTTTGTTACTGCAACTGTTAAGAACTAGTGAAGGTCTATGGAACGTAATAAAGAAGAACAAAGTAGTTTCGCAGTTTGAGAAAAAAAGATGTTAAGAAAATATTCGGAAAAAACTGGGGCTAGTAAGAGTCGGGACTAGTTTAACACACCCATTATCAGTTACCCAAGGTTTTAACGAAATCTCATGATAGAAACATACGTAAAGTTGAAAGTACTGTATATTGCAGAAATTCTTTTAAAAAATGTGGTTAATCATGCGTTAAAAACATACAGATACAAAAGATACTCTACTAATTACTAAAACGTTGAAGGTAATTTTTTTCTTCAACTTCTTATCTCTAACCACAACTAAAAGCAATAAACGCTTGGATGGACTATATTGCCTTTAATTTTTCTTAAGGGAACTAGTTGCATATTTTAAGTAATTTTTAACATTACTACAATGCACATCCTTCCTTCCAAATAGTACAAGTTAAGACTGTCAATTCATACTATTTTTCTTAACTTTGAGGAATTATCAGTTTAAAGATTTGTACTTGCTTATCTCAACAAAAAAAGTTGATACACCTTATCTACTCTACGAACCATGCCTATAGCCGAACTAATAGGACAACAACTCAATTGTTTATCTTATTAGACAAACTAAGCAGTCTAATAACTGCAGGATAATAATAACTACTTGATTCGATACATCCAATCAAAACTATGGTCTAATGATAGCTCTACAGAAACGGAAGTTCCCCTAAATTACTGCATGCTGCGGTTCTGGCATAATTTTGGTTTCCACGCATTAGTGGTTTCAACGGTTTTCATCGTAGTAAGTTCAACAAGATTGGCAAACTCTACACTGCGCATTTGATTAGCTAATACTGGTTCGTTCATTGCAAATCTCGTAATTAAGCGCAATCGTGAAAACAATACTTAATCATGATAGGCTGCGTTATAATGAGGGAAAAATGCAAGTAAGCAATAAGTTGGTTATAATAATAAGTTGAATTAATGATTGAATTTTTGCTAATCTAGAAATGTTTTTTTCATATTGACGATATGAACTATGAACTATAAATTATTAAAAGAACAATTGTTTAGGTCAGTTACTTCGCATGTCTACTCTTTAAAAGCCCGTTAATAAATATTGATAATAGTAAAAGTTAAAATACGATGGTTAACAAAGTGCACAATAATAAATTGACGGGTACGCCCAAATATGATCATTTTTAACGTTAGATATAGGCGGTAGATAAAATCTTATCAAAAGTTGCTTATCATAAAACTCTGCGAATGTTGAAAATTTTTAAATTAAATTTAAACTAAATATTCAATTATAACACATCAATTACTCAATTTTTAGAATGATGATTAAGTGTGCATGTGTACATTAATCCTCCTTACTAGCCTCGTTACTAGACATGTATCCATAACAGTCTACAGAAATGTTTACAAAATATTATGCAGTACCATATAATGATTTTCTCTTTAATATTTCAACGGATTTACGCATATCCATGAGACTTTTCACAATGTTCCAAAAAAGGCTTTCTATACAAGTACTATGTACCTGTATACAACTGTAATTATAGATTTCAGTAATAAATTCAGAGCAGAAGCTAAACTCTTTAGAAATGTATTTCGTGCCAGATAGCAGCAATAAAGTGTTAACCATATTACATTGGAAACTAGACGCAGTCTTAAAATAGAACCATTGAGTAACAATCTAGGAATGCCACCGTTCGTACATCTATTTATAATTGTCAGTTTTATGGATAATGGAACTTTGAAATATGAAATACGGTAATCAACAATGTATACTGCTTAGATACTCAAATCCCTTGCTTACTAGTATTAATGGTACCTGCACTAAATACAAAATGTGCACACTTTAGGCATCGCTGTACCTTCTCTAATTTATCGTCTGATAACGTTGTGTCCGCGCACACAAGCAATAAAGGACTACAAAAGATTGATTGATAGCTTTAAACGGGGCAACTTTATTAAACCGTCGACTGTTTGAGTCTCGAAAGTTTATAACAGGATTTAACCTAGGCTACACGTCGAAATTTCACCTCGTAGCTAGAGCTACATTTTCACTACGCGAGCAGTAACTAACTTTCTAAAGTTCTTTGAGGGTATACGGGGTGTAATCTCAAAAATGAAAATTGTTTCGGTAACTAGTTAAAAATGATTTTTAATTACTTGATATAACTTGATTGACATTAACAGTTCTTTAACAGTTTTAAGAGGATTATTCTGCAGCTGAAGGGCAGAGTTTTATTTTAAAAGGCGGGCCAAATCAATATTATGTAAATTCAATTGCTGATGTAACTTTAGGCATATTGTAGTTAACGTCCTCCCAGTAAAAGCCTTGTTAGGCAGCCCTCTAAAGGCAGCATCAATTGAATTACGTAAAAACTAAGAATACATTATCGGATTTAGTGTACACATCACTGCAAGTCATGTTTAATTAACAATATCTGGAAGACCGAGATCGTTCGAGGTACAACCAAAACAATTTTATTTTTTAAAACCGCGCTCGCTTTGACAACGCCATCGTGTGGTCAAAGGTCAAAGTAACAACCTTCTACCAGCTCTTCCCAAACTTTGACCACACGATGGTTCCCTATCCCCAAGCTAACTACAATTAGCAAAAGACACATTTTATATCGTAAATGATTTTATTGAAGGTCGGGGCCTATCTCAATCGATTTCCCGCACCTTGATCTCTAAATCCTGCAACTATTACTCACGATGATGCTTTCGTTCTCGAGTAATAAGTAATAAACAAGAATATCTCGTTTAATAGTATAAGACATATGTGAAGATTCACCTTTTCATTCTTCGTGGCATTCTTGAAAAGCCGTGCAGAATAATTATATGTTTGAAATAAAAATCTACACGGGAATTGCTGCTGCTTAGCGTTTCTTACTTCTAGGAAATTAGTTCTACTCAGCATGTTTATGAATTTTTTTAAGGTGAATAGTTACAGTATCTAGCAAAAGCAGAAAAATTTTGCTTAATTTGTATGGAGTTATTGTTTAGCAGAGCAAAACCGAATAATTATTGGGTGTTCAGTGTATTTAGCTACATCTTTATTATTTCGGTCAAATATTCGGTTTGATTAATGAACATTAGGTTTTTTTAATTTTTTATAGTCAAGGAATAAGCAAAGTACAAGTTTTTTATTCTTTTGATTAATGTCATCATTAACTTTCAGACAAATCGAAAATTTAAAGAAAAGCAGAGAGAGGGAGAGAGAGAGAGACCTTTCACTGATGTCAGTTTAGTTAAAATATTAAAATGGCAAAAGGTTTTGAAGGAGCTAAACTACCTGAAAAATTCGAGTCAGTACCGATTTCTCACCAAACGGTACAAAGAAGAATTATTGAGATGGTGGAACAAGTAGGGAACAAAATCGATGCTCAGTTTTGTTAAAGGAAGTCCATACTTCCCTCTTTGTTGTATGTTTTTATGTAAGCACTTACATAAAAGCCAATGTCTTACCAATCAGATATAGCTGAGCTATTAATATTTGTACGCATCACCTCCAAAGATTTTTCCGTTAAATATGTGCGTGTTCCCTACAAGACATCACTAAAGGACCAGATATATATGTATTATGCTGTGAAGAAATCTGTTGATAGAATTGGAGGTCTCAGTAAACGTTCGGTAATCGTAACGAATTTTGCTTAAGACAAATTGAGTAAATTACCCAATAATTCATTTTCTCATACATCAGGGAGCTTAGCTTTATGTGGAAATCGCATGGGCAAGATCGAGTTTTCAAACTTGTTGTTAAAGTTATAGATATGATAAGAGGAGAACTTAAGCTGTTTTTGGAGGACATGGATTCAGAATATGGATAATTGTTGTTGTTCAACCATTTAAGATGGCTAAGTACAGAAAACTACCTTGAAAGTTTTTTTTGCAATTAGAAAGGAGATTTATTAGAAAGAACTGTGTGAAATATGAGAAATATGTCCAACTTGAACTATGTGATCTTCAAGCCGATCCCTTGTTTCAGACCAGACAGGAAAAGACAACTATATTTTTTCAAATTGTTCAATTGTCTGAAGGTAGATTTCATAATTGACGAGATTTTGAACCAAACATACCATCAATGTTTGGTATCACTATATGTGACAGTGTGTTTTCTACAATGAAAATGTTCATTAGAAATAAAAACAGGGTCAGTGTCTTCACTTCACTTCACTGTGTCATCTCCTGAGGCTGTCTACAACGGAACTAGATATGGACATAGGGTCGCTGATAGATGCAGCTGAACCGTTTCAATCTTCATACTGAAATTAAATTGTGCGTAATCTATTTTGTCTACTTATTTTATTTGGTTCGAAAATATTTACCCACTTTGATTTCTCACTAATTAAACATTGTTTTTAATAATAATAGATAAAAATATTTGTTTTTTAACTGTAGCCTAATTTAATACCTTCTTACCTTTGTACAATATAAAAGCCCTTCCAAGTTGGACTGCCCATCTGCATTATTCTTAAAGCACTTTGTAGGGTGATGATTTCTAAATTCCAATTTATTATTTAAAATTAATTCTTTTTGCTCTTCTTGTTCTTAATTCCTTGAAATGAAGTACGCCCACAAACTTGGAGCTTATCTTCATTCCAAATGCAACGTTTTGCAAGTTTCTTAGCTGTATTGATTTTCTAAAAAGCTGCTTTCGGAGTTGTCAAGTTGTTTTCCGCAACTTCGAAGTTGACTTCGTGCAGGGTAGAGGGACACCGTCTACCCTGCAGGAAGTCAACCTAAGATTATCATCCTCAGAAACTAAGAGAGATTTTTTATTCTTTAGACGATAGCTGATTGCTTTTATCGGTGACTTCACTTCCAGGTACTAAAGATATTTCACCAAAAAAGAAAATTTGGCATATGATAAAAAAATCGAAAAGCAAACGGTTCAAACTCTTCCAGATTTTTTTCAATTTAACGATGTCGTTGCCGCAACATTTACATCCATTTTATCAAGCAGGCCGCAATAACCGGCTTTAACAACCCAACTATGATGGTTTGTTTTATGACAGTTCGTGATTGGCCTGGGATTATGGATGGTGTAATAAAACCCCACCTATTTCAAGGTAATATAAACAGGAGAAGATACCTAAAGTTTTTAAGTAATACACTTCCTCTGTTGTTGAAAGATATTCCAAACAAATGGGGTTCCAAAAAAATGGAACCTCATCACGATGGAACCTCATCTTACAACAGTAGATTGGTGGAACACTATTTAAATCCCTGTAAGCCCATTACATCATTGCCTCCGCTTTATTATGAATAATTTTCTGCTCATACCCGGATTTGTGCTTCTTGAGTAATATGGAAAATTACTTTTTACTTTAACTATTAATCTATCTATCTAAAATCTATCAGCAAAATCATTTTATATCACTTTTGAGCGTTTGAAAGCAGCAGAGCAAGGTGAATATGGCAACTTCTACATTAACTTATGTTACGCTTTTGCAGCTGCCAATATTCCATTACTGGATAATTGTACTTTAAAAAGCTTTCTTGAAAAATACGCAAATAGGCATATTTCCGATCCCATAACCTTAATACAGTATGCCCCAATGTTATTCTAAAGATGGAATAAAATCGAAGATATCCGATAATTACATATACATTTCTGCGGACGAATCTACTGAAGTAATGAGCCGGTTTGTTGGAAACGTTGTCATTGGAATATTACATCCAGAAACTCAATGTGAACCATATTTAATGGAATACCGTATAGCAAATAGGGTTAATGATGCGACATTATCCACAATAATTAATGAGAGTTATTACAACCATTAGAAAAGAAGAAACCCTACATCATCGAAGTAAAAAATCAAGAATACATGAAGATCAAGAAAACATCACTGCGGAACCTATAAAAGAAGATAAAAGAAGAAAACATCATAGTTACAACAGGTGATAAAAACACTGTTATAATCCTAATGAATAACGTACATTACATTCAAAAAATAGAACAATTTATACAAGAAAATTACTTTGTAGAGGTAAAAAGAAACCTTAATCTAATATTTCACAATAATTTCAACAAAATCATAAAAAATACTTCAGAAACTTTAAATAAATATAATTTCAATTAAAATTAAATTAAAAATTATATTTTCAATTAAAAATTGAAATTAAATAAATATAATTTCAATCTTAAAAAAGCGTTACCTATGAACCCAATAATCCCTAAGCTACATTCACGTCCCAAAATACACAAAAATAGAATTCCAATTAGACCAATTATAATCTCCACTAATTCTAGTTCATAATTTGTTTCTAAATTCATAGTCAATTTTTTCGGAAATATAATTGAATTTACACCTAAATATACTATAAAAAATCGTTACAATTTATTTGATAACATCCACAATTTAGTACTACCTTCTGCATTTACTTAATAACACTTTTAACTGCTTGCATTAACCAATATCACTTAACATATAAATATTACAACATGAAGGTTTGCCTATGGACTCCCCACTTACGGACTTATGAGTGCTATTTTCATGAACCATTAGAAGAAATTTCGAATTAATTCACTAAATTATATTATGGAACAGATACGTAGACGATATTTTTGTCATAATTGACACTACAAATATGAATATTATAAATCAATTTCATAATTTTATAAATACATTACACCCTAAAATAAAATTCGCTATAGAATTAGAAAATAATCACACATTAAATTTTTTAGATATCACTTTAATAACATCCCCACATACAATTAACTATGACATTTATTGGAAATCTACACAAACCGACTTAAATATTACCCCATTTATAGCGATTTTATCCCATTTAATTCTTTTCATGACCCCACAATTAAAAAATCAACTTTCATTTGTTATATATATATATATATATATATATATATATATATATATACAGACTAAAAAAAAAAATCTCTCTGTTTGAATAATATGAAAAGA
>JAWQRJ010000055.1:0-31316 GCA_033557515.1 Diorygopyx duplodentatus
CTGGTAGAGTGAAGGGTTGTTTATAAGAAAATAATAATTCGAGGAAGATATTAAAAAGTTGAAAATTTTGTATTTTGGCTACTTTTCTAGGATTCTGGCCCACTGTGCAGTAGGAGCAAAATTTTGTCTTAGATACTCTTTAATTCAAATTAGTATAAATTAATATAAACAAATGAATTGATTCACAGGAAAAATTGCGGGAATTATAGGCGAAACCGAACGCTTAGCGCGACATCCACGCTAAGGAAACAATTGCTATACGCATATTACACAGAAGAATAAAAATCGATTTAAAATTCGAAGGGGCAAGTAGGAGCAGTAATTTTTTTTTACAGCGATTAGAGCAGAGATTAGGCTATATGTTGATAATAAATTCATTGACGGGTCTTGAAAGGAACTTTTTGTAGCTCCAGTAGAAGTTTGCTAGTTTAAGAAATACGCAAACAAGAAATGAATAATTAAAATCTGCCAAATAAAATGCAATTTGGATGCTATATTGGTATTATATGAAAATACTTACTTTGAGTAATATGCTCTATGTATAGATTTTGAGGAAAAAAATCGAAACTATTCATAAAAAATTAACTAAAAACGCACTAATTTCGCACAAAACTGTCGTTACACTGCAAATGGTCACTTCGACTACTTGCAATTAAGTAAATGGGCATCAGTTAAGGGTATTATTTATACCCCAGGTAGAGTGAAGGGTGGTTTATAAGAAAATAATAATTCCAGGATGACATTAAAAAGTTGAAAATTTTGTATTTTGGCCACTTTTCTAGGATTCTGGCCCACTGTGCTACGGTACGAAATTATCGGAAATTTCGAGTTAGGGAAGTTTTACGTCGCAAATGTCCGCATTTGTTTTCAAGTTAGGCAAATATTAGGTTGATATTCATGTAAATTTCATGGTAACCAAAGGGAAATTAATCTCTGAGTGCGCTCTTCTATGCCAACCGTCAATTCCTTCCCCACCCTTATTGAAAGCGGCATTGGGACCCCAAGGATAGACACAAGGGGGGTTTTAATTGCCGTGGACGTCGTTAGGTGGAGCTGTTCCATTTATTTTGCTATACTGCCCATATATGGCTCTTGTTATACAGGTGGTACAATAGTACGTGCGTGGGCTATGGCTCCCTTGTCACTTACTTTAGGAAAAACACTTTTATACAAAGGTTGTTACTAACACAGCACTCTACGACCTTAAAATGTTTTCCCATATACAGGTTGTTCCATTTCCTGCAAATTCTCCGTTGGGAACCCATATTTTCAAAATGTTTGTATCCAGTAATCGTGAAATATGATTTTGCGTTTTTTAGTGTATTTAATAGCCAGTACAAAAGGTGTTTTCTATGACTATCCGTTTTATGCAATGTTCAAACGTGAAAATCTAGATTATTTTAAATTGGACACTGTATAATTTTATGCCATTCTACGCAAAAATTGCTGTTCTTTCAATTTCCTATACCGTTCCCTATACCTAAAGTTGATAGAGCTATGATTAATTACCAACTCAAATATTTTTTTAAGATTACTTAAGGTTATTTTTTTTAAATTGCTTCTAGACGAATTTAAAATTTCTAAACTTGCTTTTAATATTTTCGTATCAAATTTTGAGGTCTTTCATTTGCTGCCATTCACTTAGTTCTGTATGACTGATTGCATTCTCTATTATTTAAGACGCTAAAGGCGGTATTTCGCACATTTATTACAATTGTTTTATAAATTAAATAATCGTTTTCATAACGACGTTTTTCGTTGATAATTAAGAATAATTTAAGCTAAAATATTGTCTAATCGAAGGTTCAAGATGGATTGGCATGTTTTTTTAATTGAACATAGGAATAATTCAAAGATAAAATAAACGCGCTATGTATTATTTTGCATTGTACGAGTTTCTAATCAAAATTATTGATGATCACTTTTCCATAGAAGTACGCATATTGAGTATAGTGTTCCAAAGGTCGTGGAGTAATCAAAGTAGAACGAACGAAGCTACACCATTTAGTGTGTTATAAGCACGCAGAGGTGCTTGTAGGAGTAGGTAATTTGACAATACCCCTGAAGATGGTAATAAAAACTAGCCGAAACATGTATGGTTGAAGAGAAAAATAAAGCAATCAGAAGAGTACATTTCTTCATTACCACCTAACAATTTAAACTTTAGTTTGTTTGCACATGGATATGATAACTAATGTGTAAACTAAACAATCCAGTACAAATTTTGATTCTAGTTTGATGGCTAACGAAACGTTCTCATATGGGGACAAAGTGCGAAAAATTAAAATGTTTAACGTTGTTGTAGATTTCCGCAGGTACTAAGCAAATGGTTTAGGTTTCAACGTTTCGCTATTCCTTACAGACGGCATCTGGAAGCTCAAGAAGTTTAAAATCGATTTCGCCGCATTAAGTTCATAGAAAAAGAGCTCTTTTACATCAAATTCGGTGTGAGGATGCTTATTCTGAATGCAGGGATTTTCGCACAGGATTTATTTCGCAGGATAAGAAAATACTCTGAGCTAATTTTCAAGCTAATTTTTCTTTAAATGTTACCTGCTTAGCCAAACAAGACAGGAATGTCAATACAATATTGGAAAGAAACTGGAAATTGTTTTCAACTTATTAGCCTCTTACGTAAATCTAAAAGGTGAACCTAAGGTGATGTCAGTACCATCAAGTTCAAATTGGAAAGGTAATCTTGTAATACTTTACAGTTCTAAATTTCAAAGTTATAGCGTTCACCTTATAAATCAGTAAATTCAATGTTTGCTTAGTCTAAAAGTTGTTCACACTAAAGAGAGTTTGGTGATCGAATTCCGCTATACAGTATACATTGTGTTCATTCGATATTTGCATCCTTAATTGTTTTGTGGAAAACAAGTACAGTATAAAATAGTTTTTGATTCTGAATAAATCATGTATTTACAGTTAAAAGCTAAAACACATTGCAAATTACACCTCAATTTTCTCAATTTATCTGGAAGAGATATATACACAAATTTAATTGTTTTTCATGGAAACGTTGTTCCAAATTATGGAAACCACAACATACTTCAAAACTCGATCAGTTTAACTGAAAAAGTTTATGCACCCTTTTCCATACCTTCAGCATTAAATTGCTTTTCCATACATTCAGGCACTTGTTAAATGGATGATGTCTAACTCTACCACCCTATCAAATTTTATGCATATCTGCAATGGATAGGTGGAAAACTCTACTTTTTATGATGATTTGGCATGTAATGGACCTATTTCTCTCTAGAGATGGTTAAGGTAGTGGTTTGGTAGTGTAGTATTGCTTGTTGGAAACGCATGTTCTTGCAGGGCTACAACCGACCCCGACCGCGAAATATTTAGCTAGTTCCGAAGAATTATCCCTAGACTCGCCGAAAACCGACAAACAATTTACGAACGACACAGAAATGCTCCGCCATATAACCGACACCGATCAGAAAACAAAAACTCGAAGCAGAGATTCTAGCAGAGAAGATACCAGCAGAGGTGATGACAAGAAGTCCAAAAAGGGCTTCTTCGGTACTCTACGCAGTATGGTAAGTAAGTCACAGGATCGTTCCGATTCGGAATCTGAAAGCTCACAAAGGAAAATCAAGAAGAACAAGAAAGATAAGAAGAAAAAGAAGAAGCCACCAATGGAACCTCCAGAGAGGCCACCGAGAAAACCAAAACTACCAACACCACCGCCGCTACAAGTTGAAGATCGGGACATTCCCTTCGTTGAGTATTCACCGCAAGATATGGAAAATGGTTTGCCATTCACCGCATCCATTACAGACTTGGACGTTTCCGACGAAATAAAAACTGTAGCTAACGACATCGTAGCCGATGTCATCACCACTAGCGAAACTACGGCAATGGATATTATCCAAAATGGTGGCAACCAGCCTGGAAAGCAAGTGGTCATTCGAGAAGAGATAACAAAGAAAATCGAACCGAAAATATACGAAAGGGGGGAATTTCACATAGTTGTATCCCCAACATTACCAGCTAAAACTAAAGATTTCTTTAAAACAGAAATCGAGGAATCTTTGCCAGATAACACAAAAGCACCCATAAGACCTATAAGAAGAAAAGAACACATCTACGAAGATATAGAAGAACCTCAAGATATCAAGACCTTAACTACGAATCTAATCCAAAATGAGATGCATTTTTCGGGATGGGCAGACGATCGTTTTAACGTTTACAAGCCACATGACATTAAACAGAAGACACAATCGCTGAAGAGGGAGAAAAAACAGGGAAAACTCTTTGGATTTTTGGGTAAAAAATCCTCAAAAGATGTTGAAGACTCGGACACAGAGAAAGAGATTATTGAAAAGCAGGACAGAGAACCGTCTAAAGAAAGAACAGTCAAATCTGAGGCGTATGATGACGAAGGTACAGATAAAAAGGGCGGCTTCTTTGGAATCTTCGGAAAGAAGAGCAAAAAAGAAGATCACGATGAAAAATCCGAGGTCACTAAAGACGAATCGAAGAAAGCTGATACATCAGACACAGAAGCTATCTCAGTTCCATCCGAAAACGTAAACGAAACGAAGTTGGAGTACTCCCAAGAAGCATCGAAAGAGAGAACGAAAGCCAAAGCAGAGAAAATGCAAAGTGAATCTGAAGACGAATCTGAAGGAAAAAAGCGTTTGTTTGGTTTCTTTGGTAAAAAAGGGAAAAAAGATATAAAGGAAGAAATACAAACGGCTGAAACAGTAATATTATCAGAAGCGACTTTAAAAGACATGCACGATACAACAACATTTTTAAAAGATGAAGTAGAGCACTTTGAAGATGTTAAATACATGCCCGTCCACACCTCCCCCCAACATCCGAAAGTGATTGAAAAAGTTTTACAACCACATCAACAGAAAGTGACACAGTCACCTAAGAAAGCAAAGAAAAAGAAGCAGGACAAACGAGAATCCAGCGTATCTGACGATGAACCAGAAGCTACGAGAAAGTCTGGCATATTTAATATATTCGGCAAGAAGAAGCGAGACAAATCAAAAGAAAAATCTCCCAAACCCGCAACTGAACCCAAAATCTCAGAAGAAGTAGTAAAACAAATTATAGAAACAAATAATTTCTTACATAACGAAGTACAAGCTTATAACGATGCAAAACCACTAACTGGATTTACAAAAGTTACGCCGAAAGAAAAAAGTGAACCCGATGTTACGGTTATAACCACCACAAAAACCACGATTGAAGAATATACGCCCAGTAAAGATAAAACTGAAAAGGCTATCAAAGAAATCGAGATAGTGGAACAAATAAAAACAATTGAACGTAAAATTGTTACTGAACCTATCATCACGAAAGAAGCAATAACATTAGATGATATACAAAAGAAAGCTCCTTCAACTAAAGAAAAAATAGTAAAAATTAACGTTGAGGAAGATGTTTATCCGGCAGCGGGAACACCAAAAGAAATGAAGAAACAAGTTGTGTCGACCAAAGAAGCGGTAATTCCGAAAGCTAAAGAAATCAACAAGGAAGTTTTAATGGATATGATATCATCGTCTAACTTCCTTAAAGACGAAATTGAATATTTTGAAGACGTTCGTGTAGGTCCCAAAGAAGAGATTATCATAAAAGAACATGCAAAAGATCACAAAAGAATTCAAACTAAACCAGATAAATCCGAATCACCGAAGAAAGGCATTTTAGGTATATTTACCAAAAAGCAAAAGAAAGAAGAAGTTTCTGTAGAAAGTGAAACATCGGAAGAATTTAAACAAGCAGTTAACACTTGTAACAGTTTCCTACATGACGAAGTCAACCACTTTGAAGATGTTCGGCCTATTATCCCCGTGAAAGAAAAACAACAGACATTCGAAAATACCAAAATGATAAAAACACCACCTTCAGAAATCGTTGACGAATCTAAGGAGGCGCCAACTAAGCGTTTCCGGGAGGTGCTTTCAGAAACTAATAACTTCTTAGTACATGAAGTTAACCGCTTTGATGACGTACGGCCAGTTCTAAAGAAAATCCAATCTGAAGAAGTAAAAGAGAAGTCTCCAGAAAAGAAGACCAAGAAAAGCAAACGTGATAGCAGCGGTTCTGAAGATGAAAGTGAATCGAAGTCATCAGGACTGTTTAAACTCTTCGGAAAGAAAGATAAAAAACCAAAAGAAAAACATGTAAAAACAGAAAAACCGCAATTAAGCGCTGAACATAAAGATGTCATTTCAGAAGGAAAGCCAGTTTATTCTGCGGAATTCTTACAAACATGTAAGAAAACAGATACATTTTTAACCGACGAAATTTCGAAATTTGATGATGTTAAACAGATAATTGAGATACAAGTAAGTGAAGCATCGGATACCAAAGTTAGGAAAGAAGAACCATTATCACATACGAAATCAGCTGACTTTAAGGAACAGAAAACAGAAACGGATACTGTGCATCTTGAACATCCTATTAAATACTCTGACGACTTCAATATTATCTTAAAAGATACCCACAACTTCTTATTAGACGAAGTCACTCATTTTGAGGATGCAAAAGAAATAAGACCGAAGGAATTTACCTTAGAAAAGAAACCGAAAAAGGATAAAAAGAAAACTAAAAAGGGCAAAAAAGAAGCAGGAGAATCTGGAGATGAAAGTGATAGTAGCAAGTCCGGAGGCTTTTTCAACTTATTTGGTAAAAAAGATAAAAAGGAAAAAGCAGAAAAACCGATTGCCGAAGTAAAAGAACTCAAAACTATCGCTAAGCAACAAATTCTGCACGTTGAATCAGAAGTGCCTAAAGAAAAAATCGAAGAATTCACTGAAGAATTTAAACAAATACTGACTGATACAAATGAATTCCTTGCATATGAAGTACAGAATTTTGAAGATGTTAAACCTGTAGTGAAGGAAGACTCATATGCACAAAAAGAGGAATCATCACCAGAAAAGAAAAGAAAAATGAAATTGAAAAAAGGGAAGAGAGAAAGTAGCGAATCCGGAGATGAAAGCGATACAGGAAAAGGAGGGTTCTTTAAATTCTTTGGCAGGAAAGACAAAAAAGTCAAAGACGAAGCTGACACTCAAGAGAAAATTCATGAAACTGAAGAAGCCAAATCAGTTACAACTACTGCACCTGTCGTTATTAGTGCAGGATTTCAAAATGTACTTTTGGACACAGATAAATTCTTAAGTGATGAAATTATACATTTCGAAGATGTTAAAGAAGTTGTAACAGAGAAATCGGCAATACCACTACTTTCCGACACCAATAAATTCTTAAATGATGAAATTATACATTTCGAAGATATTAAAGAAGTTGTAACAGAAACATCAGCAATATCAGACGCAAAAACCAAAACAGAAATTGCGCCGCTAAAAGAACAAAAGAAGAAGGACAAGAAACAAAGACGAAGCGGGCGAGATAGTAGCGAATCCGGCGATGAAAGCGATACAGGAAAAGGAGGGTTCTTTAAATTCTTTGGCAGGAAAGACAAAAAAGGCAAAGACGAAGCTGACACTCAAGAGAAAATACATGAAATTGAAGAAGTCAAATCAGTTGCAACTACTACACCTGTCGTTCTTAGTGCAGAATTTCAAAATATGCTTTCCGACACAAATAAATTCTTAAATGATGAAATTATATATTTTGAAGATGTTAAAGAAGTTGTAACAGAAAAATCAGCAATACCAGATGCAAATATAAAAACAGAAGTTGCCCCACTACAAGAACAAAAGAAGAAGGACAAGAAACAAAGACGAAGCAGGCAAGACAGTAGCGAATCAGGCGATGAAAGCGATACAGGAAAAGGAGGGTTCTTTAAATTCTTTGGCAGGAAAGACAAAAAAGTCAAAGACGAAGCTGACACTCAAGAGAAAATACATGAAATTGAAGAAGTCAAATCAGTTGCAACTACCGCACCTGTCGTTCTTAGTGCAGAATTTCAAAATACGCTTTCCACCACAAATAAATTCTTAAATGATGAAATTATACGTTTCGAAGATGTTAGAGAAGTTGTAACAGAACAATCAACAAAACCAGATGCAAAGACAAAAACAGAAATTGCGCCAATAAAAGAACAAAAGAAGAAGGAGAAGAAACAAAGACGAACCAGGCGAGACAGTAGCGAATCTGGTGAAGAGAGTGACAGTGGAAAGTCGTCTGGATTTTTCAAATTTTTCGGAAAAAAAGATAAAAAGGAAATTGACGACAAACTCCCTGAGGACACAAAAGGCGAGGAAACAGCAAAAATTGAAAAAATAGTATCTGAGGAAGGGCAAGCACCAGAACGCAAATTAAGTAAGAAAAAGCCCAAAAAGCAAAAGAGTGAAGACGAGCCTTCAAAGTCCTTCTTTGATATATTTGGAAAGAAAGACAAACAAGATAAAGCCACAGTCAAAACGACACCACCTGAACTATCAGCTGAAGTAATCAAAACCATGCAAGACACTCAACAGTTCTTGAAACAGGAAGTAGATCAATTTGAGGATGTCAAATCTTCACCGATTATTAAATCTGATATAGCCCTGGATGGTAAGATGACGATTGCTGAAATAACTAAAAGTATGGAACCGAAAATTTACGAAACAGAAGACTTTAAAGTTGTAGTATCTCCCATCAAAGAAACGAAAACTAAAGAATTTTCAATAGATATCAATGAAACTATTGAAAAAATGGAAAGTGAAATATTGTCTACAAAACAGTCAGAATTACCAATGACCGATGACATCCCCGTTTTAAGTATGAAACCTCTAGACGAACGCTATGAAGAAGTTGTTATTTCACAACGTCCTGTGAAATTGCAAGAGGAGAACATTAAAGCACAGGTCAAAACTCAAGTTATTAAGCTTTCTGATAAAACACCGCCGCCGTCCCTTTCTGAGGAAGTGGTAAGAAATATGATAAATACCAGCAATTTCTTAAATCAAGAAATTACCAGGTTTGATGACGTCAGAACTATATTGAAAAAAGAAGAAGCCTCGTTAACACAGAGAGATAAGAAAAAACGCAAAGAAAAACGCCAAAAAAGCATCGAAGATGGAACTAAGAAATCAAGCTTTTTTGGACTATTCGGAAAGAAAGAAAAGAAATTGGAAGAAACAGATGCTGATGTATCAGCAACAATGGCCGTCGACAGCAATGAGCAGGTGCAGAAACCATCTGAAGCCATCATTGAGAGCAAAAACCTGACGTCAAAAACGTTTGAATTCCCCGAAACAGTTCATTTCACAAACAACTTCTTAAATAGTGAAATCAAGAACTATGATGACGTGAAACCAGCTGTAAAGGTATCAGAACAAGCAACTTTGAAAGAAGTAGAACCAATATCAACCAAAGAGCAACTAGAACAAAAAGAAGAAAAAGCTAAAGGAAAATCGATTTTCGGGCTATTCGGGAGAAAGTCGGAAGAAAGAACAGAGGTCGAACATGAAAAACCTACCATGAAAGAAAAGCGTGAACGTAGGAAAAGCGGGAGTCCTTTCAGGATTTTCTCGAAAAAAACCAAAGATGAGGAAAAAGTCGAAACTAAACCCGAAGAGAAACCGATGATGTCCGAGGAAACTATCCACGATATTTACGAAACCAAGAACTTTTTAAGTACTGAAGTTTTACGTTACGACGACGTAAAAATCGAACCTGAAAAGGATACGAAAAAAGTCGTTGCATTTACTGAAGGCATTACTAATGGTATTCCGGAAGTACAACAAACTGAAAAAGTAATTGTAGTTATTAAAGAAGATGTCCCAGTAACAAAGATAGAAGATGTTAAAGCCAGTGAAGAAATGAAAATGGAAGAATCCAAAAGAGAACTGCAATCGGATTTGAAAGTCACATCTGAAAACATTAGCAAAGTAAAAGGAGACGGTAAACCAACTGCTATTAAGGATGCAGGCGACAACCTTCTTGATAGCCTCACAAAACAGTACAAGGAATTAGAAGAGAGCATTGTCAGCTCTAGCCAACAATTTACTGGGAAAGAAAAGCAAATGATTGAGGAAGACAAAGCCAAAGTGGAGGAAAAACTTTCGGAAATAAAATCCGACGCTAAAAAGGCTTCTAAAAAGTCTGGAGGTTTTTTTACAAAATTAAGTGAAAAAATAACGGGCAAAACTAAAGATATCGAAGATGACTTAGAAGAGACGAAACAGGAAGCTGCGAATTTATTAACAGAGTCCAAAGAACTTGGCAAAAAAGAAGTTAAAGAGAAAATAGGCTCCTTAACTGCACAGATATCCAAAGAGCTAGAAGAAATACAAACTAAAGTCGATGATCAAATCGCTGATTTAAAAAAGGAAAAGGAAATAACAATTGAAGCTGATATTGACTCTGCTACCGAAGGCGTGAAGATGGACATCAAGCAAATAGAACAAGAATTGGAAACGAAAATTATTACTGCAACTGACACGTTAGTTAAAACCGAGGCCAATGTCGCCGGAAAACTTAAAGGTACTAATGAAAATGTAATAAAAGAGCTGGACTCCACCAAAGAAGCAATAACTTCCCTTACATCCATTACACAAAAAGAGAGCAAAACTGAGATGGATGACAGTTCAGAGCAAGAAGAGCCATCTTTGTCTGTTGATTTAGACCAACTTGACAAAACTAAAATCAAAGAAAAGAAGAAGAGGAAAGAAAAGCGAAAGTCTGGTGGTTTCTTTAGCAAATTAGGTGACAAAATTTCTGGAAAAGCAAGAGAACTCAAAGAAGATGTAGGAGAAGCAGCTGATGATGCCCAGAAAACCATAGAAGATACAACAAGAGAAGTTGATAAGAAACTATCCGACACTATAGAAGAAACAAAAACAGATATAGACGAAACAACTAGCGATATCCAACATAAACTTCCTAGTACAACAGAAAGTGTTACAAGGATTGTTGAAAAGAAGAAGGCCAAAATAGACGAAGGAATTGCACATACTATTAAAGAAATAAGGGAAAAAATAGAAGATGTAAAAGTAACTAGTCCAATTCCAAAATTAGATGACAAGTCAGATGAAACAGTGGTGGTTACCAAAAAAGAAATACCTGGATCATTAGCAGATATACAATTCCCTCAGCAACCTGAAGTGAAGCAGGAAACAGATGATTTCTTATCGCAGGAAAAGGTCGCACTTGCCTCACAAGCGACAACCATACCATTCGAAGCTAAATTAGAACATCGTGAAGCGACCACCGTCCCAACGAAACGAAAGGAAAAGAAACAGAAAGAACGTAAGAAGTCAGGAGGTTTTCTTACAGGATTAGGAACAAAAATTTTTGGCGCAGGTAAAGAAAAGTCCAAACAAATTCAGCAGGAAGAGGAAAAACTGGCTGCTTCAACAACTGAATTAGTTTCTGGCTTGAAAGGCGCAGCAAAAGAAATTCCTAAAATTGTAATAGAACAGCAAGACTCTCCAACAGAAGAGGCAGAACAGACTTTGAAAGATATAGGAGATCCCGCAGAAAGTAAAATTACTGCAATTAAGTCCGCTACAGTTGATATTATCGACCAGGTAGAAGAAGAAAACAAGCAAGCTGCAAAGGAGATAAACGAAAAAATGTTACAACTGGAAAAGGAGTTGTCAAAGCTGGATGACGAATTCAAAGAATCGACTGTTAAATGTGCTGATGCAATCAAAGAGATTGCCGTGGAGAGTACTGTAAGTGTCCACGATGAAAGTAAAGAAGAAATTGGAGAAAAAATCCAACAAGTACTCCAAGAAATCGACAAAGATACGCTCGAAGGTAGCAAAACTTTTACTGAAAACGCTAAAGACAGCGCAAAAGATTCACCAAAGGAAACGGGATCTTTCATTGCGAGTTTGGGCGATAAGATATTTGGATCTAAGCAAAAAGTCAAACAAGTCGCAGAAGACACCGCAGAGTCAACCGTAAAGAGTCTTAATGATATGAAAGATACAACAATCAAGAAAACAGCAGAAGTTGGGATAACAACTCAAGAAACCGGCGGACAGGTGCTTGAGAGTATTGCTGTAGGTGTTAGAAGATTCGACGAACAGGCTAAAGATAAAGTGAAGGAGTCAACGAAGGATGCGGGGACTTTCGTTGCGGGTTTGAGCGAAAGAGTGGTTGAAATGGGGCAGAAAGTGGTTCAAACTGGGCGGGAAGTAACAGAAGATGCTAGAGAGTCAACCGTAGATAGTCTTAAAGATGTCAAAGACAGAACAAGAGCTACAACAAAAGAATTTTTACAAGAAATCCAGCCGAAACTCCAAGAAACCAGCAAAGATACGTTTGATAACATTTGTGCAGGTACTCGAAGTTTCGATGAACATGCTAAAGATAAAGTCAAAGAATCGACGAAAAGTACAGCGTCATTTATTGCTGGTTTCAGGGAAACAGTAGTTGAAACCGAGCAAAAAGTTAAAGAAGTCGCAGAAGACACTACAAAATCAACGACGGAAGGTCTTATGGGTGCTAAAGGTACGTTTGAAAATCTTGTCGAAGATGCTAAAACTACCAAAGAACAGGTTAAGGGTAAAGTTGACGAATCGACAAAAGAAGCGAGTTCTTTCATCTCTGGTTTAGGTGAAAAGATGTTGGAAACTGGGCAAAAAACGAAACAAGCCACAGAAGATTCTGCGCAGTTAACCTTGGAGACTGTTAAGGTTGCCAAAGACAACGCAAAGGGAAAGGCAAAAGAAATGGAAGGGGAAATCCAACAGAACATAGATAATGTTGCAGATAAAACGAAAGAATCCACAGAACAAGTGGATTTGTTCTTCACAGGGTTAGGCAAACAGGTTGGTGACACTGCATCACAAGTAAAAGATGGAGCAGAAGGCATGGCGAAATCAACGGCAAAAAATATTATCGAATGCAAAGATGATCTAATGAAGACAACAAAACAAGTTAAGGAAGACACAGAACAAAGAATTAAAGAAGTTAAGAAAGGTGGTGGTGTTGTTATTGATGAAGCCACAGATAAGGTTCAACAAGCTAGCAGTGACCTGCAAGAAAAGGTTCAGAAACATGTTTCTGCTTTAGATGACAGAGCAAAATCTGTCTCTGGCGCCATGAAGATGACTCAAGAAAGTATAAGTCAGAAATTAGAAGAAGTAGAACAATCCACAAAGCAAAATCTTACCGCGTTCAAAGACACTACAGCAAGTGTTGAAGAAAAAATTAAAGATGGTGGTAAACAAACTGCAAAAGAAGCAAGCAGTCTTTACTCAACCGCTGTTGGTGATACCACTCAAGGCATTAAAGACACGACAAAATCAGTTATAGATGGAACGCAAGACAGTACAGCGCAATTGATAGACAGCACATCAGCTGCGGCAACAGACGTTATGACTAGAGTGGACACTGCAGCAATGACAGCGGCCCAAGCTGTATCAGAAACTGCACAAGATGCCGGGGATGCATCTAAACATCTTAGTAAAACAGTAAAAGGTAAATTTGAAGACACGAAAGAATCTGCAGAAAAGACAAAAGGAAAAGTGAAGGGGAAAGCAAAGAAAGCCGCAAAAGGAGCAAGTTCTTTTTTTTCTAACCTCGGAGGAAAAATTTTAGGGACGGGCGAAAAGGTAAAAGATGATGTGAGTTCAAAGGCGACAGATATTGCAAGTACAATTAATGATGATAAAAAATCCGGAATTGAAAGTTTGAAAACTGCTCAGCAAGTAATAGATGAAACACAAAAACATCAGGAGGACAAAATTGAAGATACTAAAGGTGCAATACAACAATCCGCAGAGACAGCAGGTATGACAGACGTTGCAGGGAAACTTCAAGAAAGCGGAAGAGATCTAAAAGGTAGCGTTGCTGATACCATAAAAGAAAGTAAATATGTAATTGAGACATCTGCTATAGAATCTGCCGAAAAGTTAAAAAAAGTTATTGACAAAACGGAAGTGGACATTGCAGATATAGAATTAAAAACTGCTGATACTACTCACGATGCTTTAAAATCCGCTACTCAAGTTGTAAAGGAAACAGAAAAAGCGATAATTGATAAAGTCCATGGTGCTGAGGATGCAACAGACGTCGTAGCAGATAAAACCAAAGATAACCTTAAGAAAATTACACAAGATGCAGCTTCATTTGTATCCTATGTCGAAGAAACAGGTGCTAGAGTTAGTCCAGATCTCACTGAAGGTGTTGATGCTACGTCAACGAAATTAGGTACTAGCATCAAAAAAGGACTAGAGAAAATTGTCGAAGTTAAAGATTCCGCTATTAAAGGTGTGAAGGAGACAAAAAAGGCGATTATTGATAAAGCCCATGGCGCTGAGGATGTAACAGACGTCGTAGTAGATAAAACTAAAGATAACTTTAAGAAAATTACACGAGATACGGCTTCATTTGTATCATATGTCGAAGAAACAGGTGCTAGCGTTAATGCAGATCTATCCGAAGGTGTTGATGCTACGTCAACGAAATTAGGTACTAGCATCAAAGAAGAATTAGATACAATTGGCGAAGTTAAAGATTCCGCTATTGAAGGTGTGAAGGAGACAAAAAAGGCGATAATTGACAAAATACATGGTGCTGAGGATGTAACAGACAAGGTGGAAGATAAAACTAAAGATAACTTTAAGAAAATTGCAAAAGATGCAGCTTCATTTGTATCCTATGTCGAAGAAACAGGTGCTAGCGTTAGTGCAGGTCTATCTGAAGGTGTTGATGCTAAGTCAACGAAATTAGGTACTACCATCAAACAAGAACTAGATAAAGTTGGCGAAGTGAAAGATTCCGCTATTCAAGGTGTAAAGGAAACAAAAAAAGCGATAATCGATAAAGTCCAAAATGTTGAGGATGTAACAGTAGAAGCGGCAGATAAAACTAAGGATAACCTGAAGAAATTTACCCAAGATACGGCTTCATTTGTATCATATGTCGGAGAAACAGGTGCTAGTGTTGGCCTCGGCCTAACTAAAGGTGTTGATGATGCATCAGCGAAAATAGATACTACCATCAAAGAAGAAACAGAGAAAATTGACAAAGGTAAAGATGCTTTAAATAAAACTATAAGAAAAGAGGAAGCTAAAGCTAAGAAAGCAGCTAAAGGAGGAAGTTCTTTTCTCTCTAACCTAGGAGGCAAAATATTAGGTACCGAAGAAAAACTGAAACATGATTCTGTTAGTAAAACTACTGAAATACCGACAGGTACTGGAGATTTGACAAAATCTGATAGTGAACGTACAGAAAAGTATCACCAAGCGTTAGCGGAAAAAGCCGAAGATCTTAAAATCAGTGCCGAGAGCAAATTTGAAGACACCAAGGTATTTATCCAGAATGCTAAAGCTGACATGAGCTCACATTTATCCAACGTAAAAGATAATACATCAAAGCTAGCAGATGATACAAAAGTTTCTGCAAAGAAAACTGCTGAAGCAACGAGCACTTTCTTCATTGAACTTGAGAAAGACTTTTCTAAATTGGGGGAAGACGTACAAACGTCTGCTACGGAAACTGTAGAACAAGCGAAAGAAACGGCAGACGACAAAACGAAAGATTTGGCGGAATCAGTCGAAAAAAAATTAAAAACGAGTAAACAAGCGATCGAGCATAGATTTGAAATCGCCGAAGAAACTGCAAAGAAACTCTCCGATAAATCTAAGGACAAAACGAAGGAATATGTCAAAGAAAAGGAATCAATACTGAGCAGTATACCAGGCAAGATCTCGGAATCAGAAACAAAACTAAAATATGAGGTCAGTACCAAAACATCAAAACTTACTGATGCACTTAGCGACGGCGCAAAATCTATTAAGGATGCAGTAAAAGATACAAAACAGAGTTTAGTAGATACGGAGCGGCATATTCAAAAAAATGTTAAAGATACAATCCATGACGTTACCAAGAAATCGTATGAAGTGGGCACTAAATTTCATACTGCCACCACCTCTGTAGCTGATGATGTAAAACGAACCGAAAAAACTTTATCTGGAATAGACACTAGAATTAGTGATGCTGGAAAATCTGTAGTTGATACTGTTGAAGAAACCAAACAGACGGTAGCGGATAAAGTAGACGTTTTCAAAGAAGATGTGAAAGACAAAGCAGATCGTGTAATAAAAGCAGCTGATAGCACCAATGAAAAAGGAAAGGCGGCTGGTGAGGAAATAGCTAGCAGTATTGAGCAAACTAAACAACCAGAGATATGTAAGACACAGGAATTAAAAGAAGACGTGAAAAGTAAAGCATATGGTGCTAAAGAAGAAGCGAAAGAGAAATTCAGCGATGCCACAGAAATAATAATAGGTATTAAGGAATCAAAACAAGTGGCAGTTGAAAAAACAATTAATGAAGCGGAAAAAGGGAGCAAGGATAAAATTTATGATGTGAAAGAATCAGTGAGTGGAAAAGCCAGCACAGTCACTGCAAAACCAATCGAAATAAGAAAAGAAGCAAGCGAAAAGATAGATAAAATACTAGATGACTCCACGACAGAAAAGACTCTTCACACCGAAGAAAAAGAAAAAGGGAAGATTAAAAAAGCAGCTAAAGAAACGGGTGGTTTTGTCTCTAGTCTTGGTAAAAAGATATTCGGTAAATCTGATAACAAAGATGTGACTAATACCACAAATGGTATTAGTCCCGATTACAAAACTGATGATACTAAAGACGTTTCAAAAATAGCTAGCACTTCATTTATCGAATCTGAACAAATTGCATCGTCTCAAGGTACTGCCACAAAACAATCGCTTGATGAAGTATCAAAACAAATGGATGAGCTGAAAAAGTCTATCGGCAAAGCAAAATCAAAACAAGATGCTGAATCAAAGGATGAGAAAGATGGTGATGAGGCAACCGGCGGCATCTTATCAGGAATTGGTGGAAAATTATTTGGAAAAACTAAAGATGTGAAAGATAAAATATCGAAGAAGGTTTCTGATGTTAAAGGCGAAAAACATCCCTTAATTACATCGCCCACACTGCCAAGAAGGGCTGAATCTCAAAGGATCGTTCGAGGTGATGCTCCATACTGCGTCGAAGTAACCGCGGGATATCATGATATATCAAGCGACGATGAATCATACATTGTCACAGAACCACAAGATTCCTCTGCTAGAATCTCTAAAGAAGCACGGAAACGTAAACCTCTTTTCCATATAGAATCAGAAGACGATTCTACTGAAATCAGTAGTGGCCATAGATCTAGCACGCATTCCAATGTGCTAGATAGTGTATCTGAGCAAAAACGATCTGGCGCACTCGTCACAGACCTAGACGATTATGAAGATATAATTCCGACTGATACTCAGTTTACCACAAACGTATTGTACAATATCGCGCAAAGTACTGAACTACCAACCGATACTGATATAATTGAACAAAAATTAATTGATATAGAGAAGGCCTTAGGATCATTAGAACAGCAAGAAGCATTTAAAGAAGGCGTGAGCGAGGCAAAGCTAAAACGAGTCGAGCGAAAATTCGAACGAATGGCATCGGCAGCCATTGAAAAGGATCAATCTGAAGGAATAACTTCCAAATTAACTAGTCCAGAAGTGGAGGAAAAGAGAGAAACGGATTTCCATCGTCTAGTGTCCCAATTGAGTACGGAGGAGGTGTCTGACTTCCAGAAGGAGTACGCCGCACTTTGGGACGAGCAAACGTTTTCCCATAGCGATGAATGGGATACACTGAAGACACCAGACAGTCAGACCGAAGAACTACCACAAGGTAGATGATAACTGTTTAGAAGTTTAATCTTTAATTTCCTCCTGTCACGTCACCAATCATGGCTTTTTATTAGATATAGTTTATCTCATAATAATCGTGTACTACCATTTTTATATAATAAAACATGCACGCTCTTCTCTCACCAACCATTCACAAACATATCGGGATCTAACCCATAAAAGACAATAGTCTTTACTTCCGTAGGTGATGTAGTATATATGGGACCGGTGACATTAAATAAAGGTAGTACTGTTAATAAGGCAGGCGTCGAAGTCGACGTCATACCAATCATGAGAAGCCCCTGTTCTTCCCCACTATTGACACGAAAAACTAAACGTGCCAAATCCGAAATTGGATTCAGGTTGGGAGAAACAAGGGCTGAAGATGACCGTGGAAGTCTACCGGACTTGCATCATTATAAAAAAGGAATTATCGATACGATATTGCATGCACACCCCAACATGTTCTTAACCCCTGTTGGTAGTTATGAATCTATGAGAAGTGAAGATAGAATGGCAAAGTCTTTAGGAAGTACAGATTCTCTCTCGAAAGGGCACATAATGAACGCTGTTGTTCACTGGTTAGAAAGAAGCAGTCCTTTTGACTCAACTCAGAGTATAT
Organism: Diorygopyx duplodentatus; assembly: GCA_033557515.1. Lineage (NCBI taxonomy): Eukaryota > Metazoa > Arthropoda > Insecta > Coleoptera > Scarabaeidae > Diorygopyx > Diorygopyx duplodentatus. Next base: position 18,223 of record JAWQRJ010000055.1, read on the forward strand.
GCTCAAACCAGGTTTCTGTTCTGGATGATACAGAACCGTCATCGTCAAAAAGTGACACTATTCCAATACCAGAAATATTTGCATCCGAAGACGAAGTAGTGGCTATATCACGACAGAGCCCTAAGATATCAAAGAAAAACAAGAGAAAGAATAAAAGATCGATGAGGAATAAAAAATTAGGTAAATAGAGCAGATGTAACCATCTCCCAACCAGAAGATGGGCCCGATATGTTTGAACATACTTCTATTATGCATGCGTACTGCTTACTGTGTGGAGATTTTTACACCGTTTTAGCAAACGTTTTAGCATTTTCGTTTTTGTTCTACTAACATCATTTTTAAGTTACGAGTATGTTTCTTTCAGTTCGTTGTTTTTCATACACGGTAAGTGAACATTTTCGCGTTGTGTTATTATGTATATACCTGCCTGCGTCATACCCAATGTAACTAGCTAGACGCTAACCATACTCCCTATTTTTAGAAGTCGTGCAATTAACAAAGAAACCTGCAGAGAGTGACACTAATATACCGACTGTAACCACACCGAAACCAAAACCTAGATCTACCAAATCACCCGACATCCAGCCCAGCTTTGAAAAAAGCGATAGTACAATACATTCCATTTCGCCAGTTAGAGACGATACATTAGACGCAGACGATTCGCCGCAAATTACCCCTGATACTTACTCAGACAAAAAGAAGTTCTGGGAGAGCATGACCAAAGAAAGCAAATTTGAACCATGCATTAAGAAACGCATGAGCTTATACGAAGAAACCGCTACCGAAAAAATTCAAGTTGCTAAGAAGCGGACTTCCATTCACGAAGTATCAATTGAGCCGCCAATACCAAAACCAAGAGTTGCCTTACAAAGTTCGCAAAGCATCGCTGAAGTTAAAGAGGAGCAGAAGGAGGAACTCGCCCAGCCGGTTAGCGAATATAAATCTTCGTACACAGATCCGTCTTTGCGTTCCTCTTCCAAAGACCTACCGAAGGAAGATACAAAAGACGAGTCTGATTCTGAACAAGACATATCCAACAGTCAAAGCGGTTACGAAAATACAGGTTACATTTCCGACAGCGGCGATGTTGAACATTATATATCCGATTCGGAGATTGAAGACAGGGTTCCACAGATCAGAGACCGGCAAATGAGCGTATTTCATCCATCCGTGACAGCGAAAAAGAGTGTATATGAAAGGTCCATGTCCCTTCCAACTGAGGACCTGTACGACTTATCAGCTAAAAACGTTCTATTGAGAAAACAATACTACGAAAACCAAATCAAGAAAGAAATGGTTGAAGAACAGCTAATGACGGAATTAGAAGAGGAACCGTCACCTGAGAGAAAAGCTTTAAGCTTCGTTATGGAAGAACCTTGTGGAAGCAGAACTGTCTCCAATGAAACTATTCCAGAAAGCAGTAGTGTTAAGGACATTGCTAAAACATTTGGTGAAATTACGAAACCTCCATCTAAAGTACAAAGCCAAGATACCCAGGATGAAACGTCAGAAAAATCAGAATTTTCAGAGAGGATATCAGTAAAAGACTTAGCTAGAAGTTTCGAGGAATCCGGTTCTATTATCGCTACAAAATTGGCGACTAAAGTTAAATCAGATAAGGAAGATATCGCTGATTCGTTGCTAGACCCTAAATACGACGCTCTGGGAAAGGAAGATTACGGTTCTCGTATTAAAGAAACCAAACCTATTGAAAGGGATCTGAGGCACATGGAAGAGTCAGTCGACGAAAGTACTACAGACGTGACAATGCAAGATTTTGAAACATCAGAGGAACTGGGTAGCAAAGAGATTGATGAATTTTCAAGGAAACAGTACGAGATTTCTGCGCAAGATATTCCAGAATCGTCAAAACTCAGCCTTACAACATTTGACTCTGAACTTCAATTAAAGCCAAAAATAAGAGATGACGACAATATAGAAGTTGATGATGTATCAGAGATAGAAGAAAAATCTGAAGAAAGCAAACTAACCTACGCGAGTGAAATAGAAAAAGACAGTGCAATTGGAAAAAACACTGAACAAGTAACCGAACTGCAGCCTGCAAGTTTAGCTGAAAAGGGTAAAGAGGATTTGGAGGATTCATCCGAAATGGAGCAAGAGAAATCGGATGCAAGTAGAATAACATATGCCAGCGATATAGATAAAGACACCTACAAGGAAGAACATCCATGTTCGCTAGAGGAAGCTCATATTTTCGTTAAATTGAACGGTAAAGTTCCCTTGCACCCATCAATGGAAGAAACCCCAAATGATGTTGTGATTAAAGAAGAAGGAAAACGCGAGTCTAAAACGCACAAAAGTGAAGATCGACTATCAGTATCATCAGATAATCTTGCAGCGCACAAAGATACTGGAGTCGATACTCACATTCAACAATCGTCAACAGAATCCGAGCAAAGCGTATTTTCTGATCACAGCGTTGATATTGGTATTACTAACTATAAAGAAGACCAAACCTCAAAGCCTAGTGATTCTATGGAAGTACATTTAGATAAAAGTGAAATCGAAGATTCCGAAAAATTAGCGGAACTGGAGGATGCTACTGATATTGAAACAAAGTCGCTTGATTCGTTAAATGCAGTGGAAATGTCGCCAAAAACATCTTTCTACACTGAAGAAACAATACCTGAGATTACAGTAAGCTTGTCTGGAAAGCAAAGACGCATAAGTGAGGAAAGTGATGAATCAGAAAAAAGGGACAAGCCAGAAATATATCAACCAGAAGAGCACGTGCAAGACACTGTTTGGGAAGTGTCAATAGAGTCACAACCAGTTGAAGAAAAAGTTGCTGAGACTGCAAAACAGAGTATTGTCGAAAAGGATGATGACTTAAGTAGTAGCGTTCATGATGAGTCAGACTTAGGTTCTGAAATACATCAAGACCATTCGGAGTCAATTTCTTCTGATAAATTAAAGGCAGAAAGTCACGACGAAATCGAAAAATTAATACTTGAAAGTTTGCATCAACAAAAAATATCAGAAGAAGATGCCAAAGTAATTGCTAGCGAGCTTCTAGCTGATATCGAAGCTGAAATTCAGAAACGGGACAGCACTTCTGAAGTCAAAGCCGTAATTCCCAATTTGCCACAAAATGAAGTTTCGGAGTACTTACGTCAATTAGCGGAAGTAAAAGGCTTGGATTCTCGAGAAGTAGAATTGGTGCAGTCTGTCTTAGCAAGAAAACAACGACAACTTAATAAACTATCTAGAGGGGACACACAAGCTTCAAGTATGGAGATAACTGATGAAGACTTAAGATACAGTGGGGGAGAATATTCTCCATCGGGAAGTCGTGGGAATATCCTAGAAGCCCAAATCGAACATTTAGAAGTAGAAAGGTCAGTAGAGAGGAAGCTGTCAAGAGAACTTGGCCTGACGTTAGGTGATCATTTCGTACTTGGGAGAAGTGATTCTCCGGATACTGAATCTGGCGACGACGAGAAATTTACCGAACATAAAACTGAAAAGGATACGAAAATATCTGAAAAATATCAAAAAGACAAGGAAAGAACTGAAAGTTTCGTAAAAGACGGCAAAACTGCACAGGGGATGGTGCGAGAAACAGAGATGACGGATGCAGAAACTAAAGTTGTAATTTCGGAATTCAGCCAAGTTCAAAAAGATAAATTCAAAGCCACCAAACAACAAGTAACTGATGTTCAGGAAGATACCAAAAATATTTCGGGTGTTACTATAACTGTAAATGAAACTGTTGGAAATGATGTTCTTAAAAGTGACGTGCACCTAGAGAAAGAAGAAGTGGAACTTACGCAAATATTGGGGAAATTTACATCTGAGGAAACGGTTGTCGAAGAACTGGACAGAACACAAATTCAGCAAGAATCTAGAACAGCAAAAGAGATAGAAGAAAAGACGAAAAGTGAAATAGAAGCAACTGTCGATAAAAAGGAGGAAACGAAAATGACCGACGATATCGAATGTAAAATTTCAGAAATATCGACTCATAAGAAGATTAGCAGTAGTACTGTCGTTGTAGATTCTAGTCACGTTGAATCTAAAACTACATGTACCACCATAGATGAAGTTTTATCAGAAGATACACCAAAAATAGTTAAAGATCAGAGTGTTACTACTATAATCGAAGTAAAGAGAACGTCGAGTGATGAATCAAAGTCAGAGGACGTCAAATCACCTGAGGAACAAATTTCCACAAGCTCATCAGGAAAGAAATCTTCGGAAAAGGATAAAGTAGACGTAATTTTACGAAAACCAAAAATCCACAGTGACACAAGTAGTAGCAGTCCGATATTTAGGCCTGATAGAAAATCTGGAATCGACTTTGAGGCGTATTCATCTTCAGGAGAGAGTCATTACCAAAGTTTTGAACTAGACAGTGGAAAAAGCAGACCTTGCTCCTCAGATGTTGAAGGTTTAGTTGCTGCCGGTTCCTCTGAATATGAGAGTGCTTTAACTGAACAAGATATGTCATCTGCTCCTACACATATGACATCGTATCACACAGCAGTCAGTAGTTTAAGTTCAAAGGAAAGTATGAAGAGCTTAGACAGTGAAAGTTCAGGTAATCTAGCCAGTATTGAAGTATCCGAAGCATCGGAAACTTTAGTGCCGTCAGAATGTGACCCAGGAGATATGACCGGTCAAACCATAGATGACATTTCGGCCGATCGTGGTCTTCTCGCAAAGAGACAAAGTACAGAAGTCAGTGATTCTGAATTAATATATCCCGATCAAGGGTCGATAGATATTTCTGAAGAAGACGGTGAAGTTAAAGATTCAGAAGAACAACCGTCACGAATGAAAAGGTCGTGCGAAATGACATTCCAGCCTGAACCCAAATTTCTTGTTCCCGATTCGCCTCAGTTTGAGATAACACAAGACGTTGACGAACGTTTCGGAACTAGTTTAGATGAAGGGAGTGTACTGAGTGTTAGTTTATCAAGTACATCGAGCGCTACTGCTTTAAGAACCGTTATTGAACAAGTTCCAACAGAAATAGACACTCCGCAAGAAACAAGTCCGACTATTTCTGGTACTTCGGAGCAATTAAGAAGCGATGATATTGCTTCCCAATCTCAGCATTCTATTGCAACGTCAACTCATACACAAAATGAAGAGGTGCGCATCGATTCTGTTACCATCACAACATCTGCAGTAACTGAAAATGGTATTCCAAGTGTCAGTACTCAAGTCACATCGCAGGAAGAACCTAAACCTAAAGAAGAACCATTCGACCCAAAGAAGCGAGGTCATAGAAGATGCGAGAGTACTGTGTCTAGTAACATCCTCTCATCCATGTCATTAGAATCCGACAAAAGACTTCAGTCTGATTTAGCTGAAAGTGACAAATACACCACTGAGTTAAGTATCAAAGAAGGCAGAAATCTTGAGAAGAAGGACATTGACGAAGCCGAAAAAGACGACTATTATGAAACTGAAGCGGACCAGGGATTCCACCGAGATCTTCGCGAAGGACGCTACCTCGATACAGAATATGAAAATGACGTATTTGACATGTCGAGGCCCCACTCCCAAGTTAGCAAGTCTGATAGCGAAAAAGAAAGGGTAACGTCCGTAGCGTATTCCGATTCTGAGTTAGCAGAGTTGGCCAGGCAACCATCAGAAACAGTTAGCGACCCAATCGAGCGACCGACCACCCCAGAACCGTGTGATGAATGTGAAATAAAAGACGATACACCAGAATTTAGCTCCGAAGCCCAAGCAAGTGTTGGCGAACTAGAGCAGGAATACAACTCCGCAATAGCACGAGCGCAGGAAATTATGGAAGTTAAAAAACAAATCTTGATAGAGGTGACCTCAGACAAACCTATTCATAAGGAGATATTTGACAAAAGGGATTCGCAAACTGGAAAGTTGAGCAGTACATCTAGTGAAAAGTCGAGTTTTGAAGAGGCTGAGGCTGAAGCTGCATTTAGTATGGTCGCTCACGTATCACCAGCTCATAAAATTAAACAAATCTGTCCTATACTTGAGGACGAAGACGCTGAAAAACATGAGTTGGAAACTCGCGAAAAGGTACAAAAAGAATTTGAAAGGAGAAGGCAGCAAGCACGTGATTTAAGTCCAGGTTTTATACCCGACATCAAAGTAACTCAACATATGGCTCCATTAGTTGACCGTGGCTTCCGATATCCAGATTTAGAATTAGAAGAAGGTACAAGTGAAGGTCAAGATATTGTAGCATCGGAAGAGTCCAAACCAAAACCTGATATAGTAAAGGAAGAGGAAAAACAGAAAAAAGAAAGAGCAGAGAAAGTTGCAACTATAGCAGAAGAACCAATAAGTAAATCACAAAAGGAAATTGAGGGGGCTCAACCAGTGCTAGAAGCTAAAGACTACGAAACACCTCCATCGCCAACAGATTCCCCAAATAGCGACTCATTCGAAATGTTGGAAAAACCCGATCTCATAGACGACTTTGTTGTTATAGAAGAAGTAGCCAAAGAAGCACATGAAATGGACACCGAAGGCAAAAGCATGAAAATCACATCAAAAAAAGTATCAAAGAAAACAGACAAAGAAATTGAAGAATACCTTGTCAAGTCAGCACCGTCTCCAGTTACAAAAATGACTGATATAAAATATTATCCCGAAGGGTCTTCCAGCGAAGAACTAGGCTTCGATTTCGAAGAAAGTCCACCACAACCCACTGATAAATCTTCTGGAGCAACAGGGAAAAGTCCCAGAGACTATGTATATGAGTACGATCGTGAGTTAGAAGCTAACAAAAAGTGGATTGAGCAGCAATTCCAAGGAAATCAAGCAGCAATGCTTGCAGCCGGATACGGTTATGAAATGGACTTTGAAAGAGGTCCCTTAGAAGACATCAAGGAAGAAGATATCAACGATATTGATTCTTCGAGAATAGGTAGTCTAAGTTCTCAAAAAGAATACGGAACCAGTAGTATTAAGGATTCATACTCTTCAACGCCAGAATATGATGTACTTGCTGGAAGAAAATACTTTACTAGATCTGGTGAACATGATGATGTATCTATGTCCAGTTTACAGGAGTTTGAGAACTTAGAACGGGCAATGTCTTTAGAGAATAGACGTTGCATCGCTGGGTCGCAAGATTCTTCGAGCAATGGAAGCTATAAGAACAGATTTTACCCCGGACGAAGTGGGCAGGGAGACGACATGTCCGTAAACTCTTTGAAAGAATTCGAGGGACTCGAAATGGCTTGCGTAGCGGCTCACAAAATCGAAGTTAAGGCCAAAGAGGAAGAAGCAATACTTGCTCAAATCGATGAAGGCCCAGAAAGTGTTGCCTCGGAAACAGAAAGCTGTGAAACTATGTCTGGAACCGATAAGAAATTAATTCCAGAATCAGACGACGAAGACTATGAGAAAAGAATGTTTGAAATAGACGAAATAATTAGGCAAGCTCAAACTAACGTCGAACGATTCATTGAGGTTGAAAAAACAGAATCATTGGGTCGTGGCGATTCGTTTGAAGAAGTCGCTAAAGTACCAGATTTAGATTTGGATACACCCATTACTAGGGGTAGTACGAAAGTAGAATGGTCACCTCCTGAAGATCCGATGATGGCTTCCACAGATTCCCTGGATTTAGAAGCAGAAAAACCAGCTCATCATGACAGCACCGATAGCCTAGAGCCGAAAACAGCAGCTGTCGATATTATGACTGCAAGTACCGATTCAATTGAATTTCAAGCGCAAAAATCAAGCAGAGATAACATAATGAGTGATAGTATTGAGATAAGAGACGGCGATAAAAGTTACATGATAACCAGTGATTCATTGGAAATGATGGCCGGAAGAAAGCAAAGTTTAATGACATCTGATTCTATCGATGAGGATGGCTCGAGGATTGGCGGTTTCGATCAGAGCAGCTCGAGTACTGGTAAGGACTTCAGCTCGTCTGTTAAAGATGACATGGGAGAATTTGCCGAAGTAAAACCTCAGCAATTAATTGAGAGTACAGACAGTATAGCTTCAACTTCAACTGCTACCCACGCCACCTACCAGTACGAAAGTGACTCTGTCTATTCAGGTAGCTTTACTAGTGGAGGATCTAACACGATGGTATCTTCTACTGATACTATTGATCCCACAGGTCATCAGGCAGTAGATTTGGCCGCTGCTGTTAGGAAGGTTTGGTTTGATGACGATGCGGCTGGGACCTCACGGATGTACACAACAGAGTACGTCCAAGATTCCAAACCATATGTAACTGAACTCATTGAACCGTGTGAAGAAGATGGTTACTCTCACACAATTCACAGGCGCGTTGAATTGCCACCGGATGTAAAGAAAGTTACATTCACCGGCCCAGACGCTGATGAAAAACTGAGGCAATTCATAGAAACCTTCGGAGAAGGTGAAGAAATTCAAGAAACCGAAGATGTCGACGAAGACGGCAATATTCACGTCAAAAGGGTCGTTCAAAAGAAGTTTGTGATACGAAGTGGCGACAAACCTGAGCCAGAAGGCGTCATGGAAAGAACGTTTATTGACGATAAAGGCACGAAAACAGTTTATACCCAACAGTTTGATCTGCATCATACGCAAGACGCAGCCTCTTCGATTCAGTCATTGTTATCGACGATCGCCGTAGACAGAACAGGTTGGTTGCTGATCTTCCTACAATATCCCGCAGTATAATAAAATATATACGTATAAGTTCAATTATTTTAAGCTTATGTATAGCACGTGAACACAATTTCCGTTTCAATTCATTTTTCCGGTAAGTTTTTCGTTTGCATGCGATTTACGACATTTTATTTGTGCATGAATCTGCCTTAACATTTACAGATTCCTATTAATGATGAAGCACGTAAACTTATATCGTTTTCTGTGCATAGGTGAATCTGTGGAACGAAAAGTTGAAGACGAAGCTGTAGGAGTTCAGCAGCCTCTAACAACAACAACCACTACTACTACTGTTACTAAAGGTATGTTGTATTTACATGGCTATTTTTTATTTCTACCATTGCTTTGTTCTCCATGTACACCCTAATATAATAATATTATACCAAAATCTTGGAAAAGGTAACTAAGTATTATTAAACAAACAAAACAGAAAATCTACTCTCCTAGAAACTATACTCACCTAAAACACACTATTTTAAAACAAACTATCAACGTAAGTTTTAGTATACAATATTTAAACTACTGTTATAAATACGTAATCAAATATTCAATCTATCAAGTATTATAGCACCTAAAATTAGTTGTTTGGGAGCTATTTCGCGAAAATTATTTCATAAATTTAATAAATTTAAATGATCTATTTATCGTGAAATATGAGATTGCGTTTTTTAGTGTAGTTAATAGTGGCTATTAACAATGTCCACTTGGCCTGTTCTTACAAACCGATCAATAAGCATTTTAAATTATTCTTCTTTTAGATGACGCCTTTCTGGGAACTTTTCCTTATAAAGTGGGCTTGCCAAAAGGCAATGTCTATTACATCTTCCCAAAATTAAAGTCATATCCACTGACTCCTCGCGTGAAAAGTTCATAGTAAATAACAAAATAATGATAAAGAGCTAAATCTAAAAATCTAAAATCTTAAAAAATAATTAGGTTGGTAATTAAATTAATCAGAGTCCTTTAATATCAACTTTAGGTGTAGGGAATGGTATTGGAAATTGAAAGAACAGCAAATTTTGCGTAGGATGACATAAGAAACATAGACTGTCCAATGTAGAATAAACGAGATTTTCACGTCTAAACAGCTCTAAAACGTATAATAAGTAGTAATAGAAAATACCCTGTATACAAAATTGCTCGTTCCAAATTAGAAGATAGTAGGTACACCGACGTTTAGAAAATAATTTTATTTCAGTTGGTAATTAGCTCTTGAACTATCACTTATAAACAAATATATCACTTGTATGTATCACTATATATCACTTGTATGTAACATAAAAAATATAGGGTGTCCAATTTAAAATAATCGAGATATTCACTTTTGAACATTTCAAAAAATGGATAATAATAATCAAACATAGGTATTACACTAAAAAACGCAATCTATCATATTTCACGATAACTAGACAATAAATTTTTGAAAATATAGCTTCGCAAGGGAGAATTTTAAGGAAATCGCCAATGGCTCTCCAACAAGTAATTTTAGGTGTTATAGGGGTTAATAAGATTTGATTGATTGAAAATTCAGAGAAGAATCCAAAAATGCAAATATACAGAGTGTCTACTACCGTAGACCGTCCATTAGAAATATATGGGGAACAGATAAAGCAAGAAATCTGAAAAGTTTGATTAAAATATAGTAGGAAGAGAACTAAAACGTAAAAATATTTTCAATAAGCTGGCGGTTCCGGTTATACCGGAAGTTGACAACAGCGTTGTTAATTTAAATGGAATGGTCCGAATTTTAATTTTTTTTTCTTAATATATTCAATTTTCAACAACTTTCGTAATGCGTTTCCCAGGCCTAAACTTAAATGTTTTCGAGATACTGATTTTTTTAGCAAAAATTATGCGAGTTATGCGACTTACGCGATAATGTTCATACTTCATTAACCATTAATTGCGACCTCGAACTTTTGAGAAATACACCCGGCGGGCCATTCTTACATACATTCCTTACAAAATGCAATTTTGAAATAAGAAAACTTTAAATGACAAAAAGTAATTTTTTTTTAAATGACACCAAATATTCTTATCTTATCGAATTTAAAATTAAAATCCTCGTTAAACGGTATTAGGTTTCCCTATACCTAATAAAAAAACCTTTTCCGATTATTTAAGGGTTTTCGAGCTGTTGTTGCAAAAGCGATCCTTTGGTAATACATTCATTTCATGTAAATTGGGTTGCCTACAAATTAGTTATTAAATTTGACGTTGGTTGGTTGATTTCATTTGGCTGATAGGTTGGTTGATTTCATATTTAGGGCGCAAAATTAATGCAGGTATCATTTGGAAATCGAGTAATCAAGATATTTCACATGTTTAGTTCTTGACGTCGACAAGTCCTCATTGTGTTCTAAAATGGCAACTAATAATTACTCCAATGTTGATATAATGAATTTATTTATTATTCATGGTTAATGCCAACAAATAATAAGTAGAACGTGCAGGGCATTTAACGAAAGCAACTGTAGCATATGCAAAATATGTAACCGCAACAACATTTTGAAAAATCGAATTTTCATAATTAGACTTATGCGATTAATGTCCATACTCCATTAACCATTAGTTGAGACGTTGAACTTTTCAGAAATACATCTGGCGGGACATTCTTACGTATATTCTTTACAAAATAATGGAGTTATGGTTTTAGCTTATTTTTATGGTAATCTAAGACATAAATTTCTGAAAAAAATGTTCAAACCGTTCTCCATTTATTTCTAAACAAATCAGAATTATTTATTGGGCTCCACTTATAGTCGCATTTCAAATTTGAATCGGATCTAATGCATCCAAAGCTCCTCGAATCGATTTTCCAATTCTTCTTCGGTGTACACCGGGGTAGAATACACAGCTTTTGGTGTAACCCCATACATAAGAATGCATCGGAGTGAGGTCTGGCGATCCTGCAGGCCATTTTCATGGACCCAATCTTCGAAACCATCTGTCTTCGAAGTCATTATCAACTGCAGTACGCCAGGGCTACATCTGATTGGTACCAACACGATTGTAGTTCATTTAATGTTAATCTCTCTAAAAAATATGCTACCGCGGTTCTTAGGATTTATTTGGAAATCCTAAGAACTTACCTCGTTTAAAATGTCGTCGTAAATAAAATACCGACATTGGTTGTTGTACAACAAACAAAATACGTTGAAACTAAATTTATTTTGAAAGTTCTGATCGCTCGTCACATGAGGATTTTGGTTTGCCCAAAGATGAAGATTTCGACGATTATTACTTACGGTAATTAACTTAACCGATTTGTTAGTATTGTTGCCAAAACCTTGTACGTCGTGTCCAACAATGCTATCCCTCCATAATTATTACAGCTAGTAATGTCCCCTTTTTTATACAAGGGGCGGAGTAGTACCTCGCACCAATTGTTTGGCATTACTTCTTATTTATATATTCTTCTATTCAATTTCTTGTGCGTATTTCCTGATTTTCACTGCCGTATTTTAAGATTTCCGTACGTTATTCTCCACCCACACGTTTGTTCTTCTGTAGGCGTTTGATGAAAATTCTCGCTTCTGAACTTTCTTCCGATTTTTTAGACTTCACCTTTTTTAGACTTCCTAGCCGCCTTCTTTTGTTCCTGCGATTAGGTCTCCTTCCTTGCTCTTAAGACACTATCTTCATGCGGCCTTCGTGGCTTTACTTGCTGCAGTTTCTTGGTAGAAGCTGCTTATTTCTTTGTTTGCATAGTGATCCTCAATTACCTGAAGTTTCTCTTGTAAATGTCCCCTTCTTGCCTTCATTCTTCTTCTCCTTTCGGAAGGTATTTTCAACATTGTCAGGTATGCCTCGTTCCTGCGCTCCATCCCCTTCTTACATGCCTCTTTGAATCATCCTTCTTTCTTTAAAGTTTTCTCTGATGTTCCCAATATCTGCATGACTATCTCATTGCTGTTTCTACTCCTTCTCCAAATCACTCAGCTGGGGGATTGTTTATAATTTCCTTGAGATTTCCGCTTTGATGTGCTCCAAGGCCTTCTCACCCTTATATATAACCCAGTTATATTATATTTCTTTCTTCTAGCCCCTCTCTAGAAAATTTTACTTTGTCCGTCCAAATATTTTTTCCTTGGCAAAACGGAAAAATCTTGGCTCCTCTTGTAGGCGGACTAGAACCGTCTCATAGATTTCTCGTCTTTGGCCTGCGTCTTGTGGATGCATCGCCGCAGTAAATTTGCTGAAAATGTAAATGGATTCGTTTTTCCTTTAAAATCTTCTGCATTGAGCAACGAGATTTGTTCAAATCAGCTACGGCGGCACGAAGTGAGGCGTTTGGATTAGCATGAAAATAAGCTAAAACCATAGTGGCAGTGTTCTCGTCATTCGTGACTGGTTTAGCTTTTCGTATTTCTCCAGTTGCTTTCCCATGACTTGATTTGCTTTCAACCATGTTGGGTTGCTTTCAACATTGTCAAGAACAAAACATGTGAAATATC
>JAWQRJ010000056.1:0-31313 GCA_033557515.1 Diorygopyx duplodentatus
TAAGTTATCCACGTGAAGATCAATGCGGATTAAGTTTGAACAAGGAATGTTATTAATACTACGGACGATAAATAATTATAGATAAGCACTAAATACATCTGCTTATCCCGATACATTTTTTTAGTACGATATCAGATTGAGTGCGTTTAAAAATATATAATGGACTATAATGCATTTAATGCATAAATTGATCTAAAGGATTAAAGATATTATTATATTTAGATAAGCACATTAGTTAGGACATAATTTTTGAACACTGGGTTTTAGGGATTCCCGAAAGATACTGAATTTCCCTCAGGGAGATTTTTGGGTTAGCATTTACTTCCGCCAACACATTTATTTCAGATTCTTCTCTACTCCTTGTATTTTTTCAGCAAATAAAAAATTTCAAATTTGAAATAAATATGGGGGTTGTTGCTGGTAAACAATAATTGTCGGAAGAAAACTATTGTCGCTATCCTTTAGTACTACTAAAACAGTTAAATAGTTATCCTAACTTTTTTCTGATATGTCTTACAGTTTTGGAGATATTAAAGCAAATAACGAAGGGTTGTGTTGCCGATAGAGCGATCCACCCCCCGAAAATGGGCGACTCCGCAGCTAAAAAGGTTACCGTTGTTCTTATACCACATCAGTCTATAAACCCACCAAGTTTCATTTAAATCGGTGAGACACACTTACCTGTGTTCCCTTGTAAGTTATATCTATGACCATGATGCAAACATGACTTGTATTGTCTCTCTGTAGTATGACAAAAGGCATTTATTGCAGCAAGGGATGCTTATATTAACACTACTAAATTTCAAATAAATAAATTAAATTAATGTTTGATTTTCGAATTTTAATTAAATTGTTAATAAACGGTTTATTTTTAGCAGTTTGGAAACAGGCATTCAGCATCATAAAAATGGTATTATTTCGTAGTATTTCACGTAAAAACTATAAAAAGTTTTCTTGCCTCGGAGTATTAATCTTAAATAGAAAAATCACTAAACAGAATAAAAACATAAACTAATCGGAAAGTTAATTACACTAAAAGCAGCAGTTACAGATGCAATAAATACATCAATTAGCCAAACTTCTGTTTGTTGGAGAAGTATGACCTTAGGCTAGTTGGCGCAGAGTTTGAAATTAGCAGTTGGTCCCTTTTTAAAACATATGCGATTTTGTCAGAGATAACTATTTAGGAGATATTGTGTTAATGATAAAGGACATCATATTTTTAAATTTGAAATCATTACACTATCGCTGCATCTAAAAATATTATTGACGTCACCTTTATTACTCTTTTTGTACTGTAATATATTAATGTTTATTATTTAAAAAAATCGAAATAATTATATCGTATTTTCACCATTAATTGTCACTGTAATAATCATAGTTAAACTTTTTTATTAAAGCCATAATAACATCAAATTACGTAAGCGTGACATTATAAGCATTATTAAGTTTTCCTATTTTTGTTGTTCATCAATACGTCTTCTCTTTGCTTGTAATATTGCTTCCGTTCGTTAGGTTCTTGCTTAGAAATTCCGTTTTCTTCGGTTGTACATATGCTTTGATGTAAAAAGACGAAAACATGTACATAAACGTTATCGCTTGAATTATGGACAACCATACAATGTATTTTGGAAAATCGCACTTTCTGGGTAAGGTTTGCAGATTGTAAATTAAAAAAATTGCGAACTGCACCTAAAAATATTTTATGACAATTTAAATTTTAAGGTACTTATGAAACAACTACTATACCAGCTGCATGATTGTTAGTTGTTTCTTCCACGTCAAGTATTTTTGGTATTCAGGGCCTAGAGACGCTACTAAATAATATGAATACATTATGATGTGCACGAAAGAGTTAATAAAGCCTACAAAAGTAGTTTGTCCACCTAAAATAACAAAAAAAATGTAGGGGTATAAAGATAGATAATCATTCTTGTACCTGCATAATATTTTGTACCGACCCATGTGAATAGTACCATCCCCGCATGATGGTATAAGTGTAGAGCTGATACCTGAGAATACTTTTTTCGCAAAACAAAGAATACTGTGTCCAGTAGTTCAAGCAGTTTTGATAAGAAGTATACGTGGACCATAGAAGCAACATACACACCATCTGGACTATATGAATAATCAATAGGTTCACACGTATAACTGTACTTAAAAAGCCAGTAGGGTAAGCACTAAAAACACAATGTTCTTAAATGAATTCTTTACAAATTATTTTAATAGTTACCGCCACAAAGAAATATGCGCTGATCAACACTTGTAGTATGTTATAAATAATTAAGGCGTACTTCAACTTAAAGGATTCCCTATCTTTCATAAAGTGTGGTCCAGCTTTTAAACAAAACCATAAGTATAAAGCTATAATCCCACAGACCTTGAAAGGAGATGAGATCAGGAAATAATCATTCGTTCTTGGATCTAAAATATATATTACACATAATCACAATTAACGCAGAGTTAGTTGAATTTAGAGATATTACCTGCCAACTCATAGTTATATTTTTGGTAAACGTCATAGAGACCCATTTCTTCCCGAGTATACTAACTGCAAGGTAATAATTAATGTTATCAATCCGAACGTCTACCTTTAATATTTACGTTACTGCACAATGAGGGTCACTAGTTCAATGTTGCACTAGGTATTTGAAGTGTTGTCCAGTCACTTCCAATAATACTAAATGAATGTATTATTGGAAATGAGCATTTGGTTCAAGATGGAATTTTGAATAATATACCTACAACTTGCACTTTTTACGCAGTACTGTTTGCAAAAGGATCATCTATCAATATACTAGAATTTCAGGTACATAAAACAACCGAGAAAATATATGTTAATTGAAGGTTGTAAAGAATAATTATTGTTTTTTTGCGCAATTTTTTATTATTTTTTATCCACTCGTTGACACGTCGCGACGGATGAGAAGGACATTACATATTTGCGTACGTTTGCATGAAAGCTAGTGTGTAAATTAATAAAATTAAACCATTTTTAGTTAAAACATTTGAAAATACTCCAGTAGTACCAAACATATACAAATTCGAATAGATAAACAACTTATAATTCTGCTATTCATGAATTACAGATGT
Organism: Diorygopyx duplodentatus; assembly: GCA_033557515.1. NCBI lineage: Eukaryota > Metazoa > Arthropoda > Insecta > Coleoptera > Scarabaeidae > Diorygopyx > Diorygopyx duplodentatus. The sequence goes on from JAWQRJ010000056.1 coordinate 3,094, forward strand.
ACTAATCACCAACTATACTAGAATATCAGGTACATTAATCAATTGAGAAAATGTATGTTAATTGAAGGTTATAAAGAATAATGATTTTTTTACGAGATTTTTATTTGTTTTTTATCCAGTCGCTGACATGTCGCGATAGATGAGAAGGACATATTTATGCACGTTTGCATGAAAGTTAGTGTGCAAGTTAACAAAATTTAACCGTTTTTAGTTAAAACTTTTGAAAGTACTAAGCACCATACATTCAAAACGTTTTAGATATTGGTTTTATGGTATAGCCGTATTGTCAGCCCATGGACAAGGGCTTCAAATGGAGTAGCTTTAAACCATAGATTAAGGGGATGTGTCAACTCGCGTCGACCTTCAACTATCTACTTGTCTCTCTGGCAGAACACATCGCTCATTAGGATCAATTCCAAGAATTAGAACTGGGCAATCCCCACAAACGATTTGTTTACATTTTTGACGGCTTTGGTAAAAGTAACATAGTAAGTATACACTTTCTTAATTATCTTTATTGCATTAGTAACAGAAAAGAAAAATAAATTTTCAAAATAGAACATTTATATAATAATACTCTGCAGATATAAAAGCAAAATCACTCACTTACACATCACGATGCTTTGATAGTTTAACAACTAAAAAGTTGTTACAACAACTTTTTAGTTGTTAAACTATCAAAGCGAAAGCTAAAGTATGCAAATTTTAAGCCAAAACCACTAATCAAACCAAGTAGAGATGGCCTAGTGATGAGCGTGAAGTATTTGGCGCCAAATATTAAAACTTTGAAATTTTGTGCATATCACGTGGTTTGGGAGTTGCCGTAGGGTACTTTTATAAACTTTTAGTTAGTTTTATAACCAGTAACCAAAAACCACCAACTTCATTGGTCTGTCCGTTACGCTTTGGTCCACAGAACTACCATTTCTAATCATATTACGTAATACGTTCTTCTAGAGACTATACAACTTCAGATGCCAAAGTCGCACCGTTTTGGAGTTAGTGGACAATTTTTTACAAAAAATGTCATTAGCTGAACATAGCCCTGTATATTATTACATTTTTGGGTTCCTTATGGAGTTTATTGTCTATTTTATTAAATATACATTTGGCAAAAGTCGCAACCTTTAAGAATTATTGGACATTTATTTGGTGTGAAATATATGTTTAATAAAATCGGCCATAAATATATGTTTAATAAATCGAAGTTTTAGTTTTTTAAATGGAACACCTTGTATATCGTTGCATTTTTGGACTGTTTTTTGAAATCAAATCTAATAGTCGTATAATACTTAAAATTGCTTGTTGGAAAGCTGTTGACGATTTTCTTAAAAATCCTTAGTGCGGAGTATTTTCAAATTTTTTTATCATGAAATATGGAATTGCGTTTTTTAGTGTAATTAATAGTCAATATGTAAATATACTCTCTTTCAATTTAGATTTTGCTCAAGAAATGTAATAAAATACATGGAGTTCTGTTTAAAAAATTGAAGTTGCATAGCGTCTAGGAGAATATACGAAAATACTTGTAGAAGAAAATAGAATTAATACAATAAAAATTTTATTTGAAACTTTTTTCCTTAAAATGATTAGAAATAGGAGAAGTGTTAATCACAGATTAACAGACGGACGAAGAGACAGACAGAAAGATGAATCGACAAATTTCCAAAAACGGTACCATTACTCTTAGAATAGTCTAATTGTTGTCCTCATTAGTCACTTTTCAGTCATGAAGATGTGAAGGGAGATTCTAAATCCAGGTGAACCTCTGTAGTGACCAAAGTGGTGATTCTAATGTATTCATACCTACAAAAAAAGAAAAAAAATGCTAAAAACAAAAAAAAAATGGAAAGAAAACATCAGTGGGGTTGTAATCGGCAAAAATTATTTAAAATAATCGACAAAAATTATTTAAAAAAATACTGTACAGGATTATTCAAATTCATTTACATTTAACAGTTTTATAACCTTATTCACAATTTGTTGATTATACGATTCATACTGCTCCGCTTTATTGACTCTTCAGTAGTCTAAATAGTGGGATGGTATAAGGGTGGTTCCAAGTTATTACTTCTATGTCAAAAGCTATTCCCCCTCACTTTCATTGCTCGTCGATATACAATCCATACTTCCCCTTCTTTTCCAATACTATGAATAGCGAGATGGTATAAGGGTGGTTCCAAGTTGTATGTGTTACTCTCCTAGGGCAACGGAGTATATTCCTAATGGAAAAAATACAAGAGAAATATTAACTGTAAAATTAATTAGTTGAATTAGAATTAATTTAGAATTTTTTACGTATTGGTTTATATAAATGTTTGACATATTGGTTTTTATTCATTATTTTTTAAAACACAACAAGGTATTTTTGTGTTTGCCAACCAAATTTTTCTTTGTTTATTCTACTAAACATTACAATTAAATTGCGCTTTTTTTAAAACTTTTAAGATACATTGTAACTGAATTAGATTAGTTATGATTTGATTCGACATTCGAGGTTTTTATTACCTAATTAATTTCCTGTTAAATTCTTTTTTTTTTAATTTAAAAACGTAATTTAACAATTTGCATTTTATAGCATTATATTGTTACAATATTATTAAATATATTATTATTGTTACAATTGTTATAATATTGTTACATAAATGTTCGGTTGGTTCTTTATTATCATTCTATTTTTTTATTTGTTTTCAGATAATTTCAACGGAAATGAATATATTGCTAAACTGTACGTCCTTTTTTTGTTAGTTACATCAAAATACATGATCTATATTTCATGTTTTTAATGTGCCTAAATGAACAATGGAGCTTTTAGTGTCTACAAATTCAATAACAATTACATTTTAGCCACTTTATTTTGTTAGATGACCATCAATAATATTGTCACTGCAGCAGAGTTTCAAATAACTAGAACCTATTGTTGTAAGAACATTTGATACTTACGTTGTCTGCTTCTCTATATTTAAGGATCCCCTTAAAAACGTTACAGCGACTATCGCGACTATTGTGGCGTGCGGCCTATTTTTACTGTAACTATCACGCGAGTTCAATAAGAGTTGGGCCCACTGGTCTGCATTACTTACCATTCGCAAGTTGAAAATTTTGTCGCTAGATGGACCCACTATTTTTCACGTAAGGTTAGTCCGTTAAATTAGACATTGTGAACGATGTCGAAGTACTAATTTACGTTGAAATTTCAAGTACAAGTTACCTACTAATTCTACGTCTAATTTGGAGGTTGTGAATGCAGCTTTAAAATGTTTACTACATGTCACGTGTGTGTGTATATTCCTTAACAAACCTGTACAAAGAAAGAAACAATCGAAGATCCCTAATGGAAAATACTTGCCCTTTGTTGCAGTCTCAATGAGTAATATTTCATTATTTTAATATATACTGTGTGTCCAATTTCTTTGGTTGCTATAGTCGAGACGCAAATTAAAATTAATACAGTCACTGATTTATATGACTTGTTTATACAGGGAGGGCGCAAGTGGTCTCGTAAGTAGTTTTGAATAAAAAAAAACCGTGCAGTTGTGGCGACTATTTCCCTTTCCAGGAAACGAAAAGCGATAGGTTCGAACATTTCTGTATAATAACGTGTTATGTTCGTAATTATCACAATAATGAAGGTTCACGACAGCCCCGAATCTATTGTATTCTTACTTATAAACTAGACGATTATTAAACCGTGTAATGACAGCAAAATGTGTGATGCCTAACAGGTATCTATGTTTACTAAAGTGCAACATGATAACATTTCTGAAATCTTGATTTTTTTTTAGATCATCTAATGCGATATACTATTACAGCATTTGGACTTATAACGGCCACAATCCCTTTCAATGTAAAGAACCAGCCACAAGAATTATTACTAAAGTATTTGAAATTCTACTTTACCCTGAACACATTCTGTTCTTTCTGCTTTCGTCGTGATTTTCCTTAGCAGGAGTTTTATATTGTATTTATTTACTTTTTCCTTGCTTTCATATTACATTCCATGCCATATCTTGCTATATTAACAACACTTATGGCATTAGTAGAAATAAGTTGTAAAATTGTTTTACTACAACTCATGTGAACCTTACCTGAATACCCCATAAATTAGTAACATAAATACTAAATAATATAATATAATAATAAATAATATGTATAAATATATAAATAATTACATATAAATATATGTATTTCGGGCAAGAGTTTACAAACAGATTCAATTATTAAACGCCAAATGTAGCTTTTACTTTTGCTAACATTGCAGTTATCTAGGGCAACGACAAAAAAAGGGTCGTAAACTTGGCGGTCGGGCGAATTTCGGAGTTCCTCATTTAGACGCTAGATGCCAGCTGCTTTCATGGTCAAAAATAGGCGAAAACATGCAATTTTTCTGACAGTTTTTAAAGAAACCCGCAAAGAATTAAAAGGTGTAACGTCGCATATATTTTAGTTAAACATGGCTTCAGATACACTACATACCAAATCCAAAAAAATATATTTGGTTTATAGGAGTACGTAATAAGGTTATAAAGTTGGACTATCTTTAGAAATTAATTCACGGATGATTCTTTTCTTCTTCTTTTCTGGAAAATATATACAGTGTGTAAAATGTAAAATGTGTTTAAAACACGGTTTTTACTCGGAGCGGACCCTTTAATGAATGTCTTAATGAATTGACATCAGATCAATTTCATTATCTAATGAAGTTATTACAGCTATAACGACAGAATTTGTGAACAAATACAAAAATGGTTCAACTGCAACCTTCTGCGATCAACTAATTTCTCAAAAGATGTGTCAAACCGGAAGCAGAAAATATTAAAACAAACAATTAATATAGCTTCTAATTGAAATACCAATAGCATGAATGCTTCAAACTGAATGTCATGTTTCAGTAGCAACGGTAGAAAGACGTTTTTCTAAATCAAAACAAATAAAGAAGTATGCTAGAAGTTCAATGTCAGAATCTGATTTCTATTTTATGTATTGAAAGATAAAACTTTGAAAATTTGATATTTTCGCAAAATATGCACAAAAAAACACTCATGCTTCGTTATTATTATTTGTTGGTTTGTGGTCGTAATAGATTTTCCCATTTTTGAACAATATCACTTATATATTTCTTCTTTTCGTTTTACAATTATTTAAACATATATACCTAATACTTTTATTTACATGGTATTGTATACTCTACACTCCTCATATGTGTCTACTATTTTAATATTACAGAAACCCATTCTGCCGTGTTAAATACAGGATCCACATAGTGGTAACTTCGCCATTGATCAGTATACAACTTTTTGTATAGGACGCCCGTATCCAATCATCCAACATAAATTTTCCTTAATTGTTGAAATACTATAGATGTATGGAATGTGTTAAAACACATTAAAAAACGTAAATTTGTCCTTATTCAGAATAAGTAGGATAACCAAATTTAAGTAATCCTAAAGGACTGAATTAGACTACTATATTGCATCTTAGGGTATGAGGAGAGTCAATAAAATCAATAATCAATGATAGTAGGGTATTTAATAATAGTAAACTCCTGATTATTAAAAAGTTTATTCTATTGTCCTAGATGTTTCGAACAAAGCTCATGCTTAGGGATGCTCCAAAGTTTAAATAAAATATTCGGCGGTTACAGGGTGGTAAACGAAATGTAAAATAAAACCTGTTAGTTCTAACTATGTGTCAAGTAATGAAAAATAAAATAAGAAACAACTTGCACGTCAAAGTGAGCTTAAACACCAATGGTGTGGTCATTAATTGATAAAAGACCCGCAATTCTTTTATCAATTAATGAGCACACCATCGTCTTAGTTTTTGTGAAAAATTGTGTTATCGAAGTAAAACTAGAATAAAAATATTATAATTGGTAAACACGTTATTTATATCTATTTTTAATCTGGCAAAACCTGTTTAAGAAAAATGACTTACCTGTTGTTTATTAAAGTCAAAGTATAAAAATTGTTCTTGTGTGTTCTACTCAATTTCTTTCCTCAGTTAACTGTTGTAGTGAAAAACGTAAGATTTATTTTCTTTTATTTGTGGTATTGGAATTTTGTAAAATGGGATTCATTGTCTGGACATTTGATGTAAACGAGCGTTGTTGCCGTCTATATGTATTGAACCGACTATGATGTGAAATTTAAAATTAGGAATAGAAATGTTTGCTGAAATAGTAAATCCTGTTGAAAATTATGTTATTTGTCTACGTTTAATGTGTTTTAAATTTATGGACAATGTATGCAAAGTGTGATTTAAAGTTTATAACGTATAGGCCTTTTAAATAACTGTGATAATAAATAACAAAACAACAAAAATAAAAAAAACTGAAGGCGCTCAGAAAACAAAAACAAACGGAGCAGAAGAAGAAAGAAATAAGAAAGAACTGCACATTAATAAAACACCAATTCAACCAAAAATTCATCAATATTTTTGGCTTAACACTAATCAGAGAAGAAGACATGTATAGGTAATACAATACCATAGGTAAACGACATAAACTCTCCTACACAACTTAAGAAAAATAGTTAAAAACATTTTCAAGATATATTAGTAGATTAAACCACAACACACTATTAACAATAGAACGCAGTTGATGGAGGAAATAAGACGGGCAAAAATTTGCGCAGACGTACCCCTAAAAGAAACCATAAATAGAGCAGAAAAAACTTAACTAATAACAACATAAAACATAAAATCTTTAGAAAACCCACACAAACAGACGCCTTAATACCAAATAACTCCAATCATCACATATCACACGCAAAATTGCTGCTTTCAATTCGCTCATACACAGAATGTTAAGCAAGAGAAAATAGGGGGCACATATAATTCTGCAAATTGCTCACTATAACAGCTTCAAAATTGCAAACAAACCTGAAAAAATACTAAGAAAGCGTGACCTAACCAACTAAACTTAAACGCTAAATTTATAGCAAAATTTATCAAACGCAAATATAGAAAGCTAAAAATTAAAAAAACCCAATAAATTTAAAAAATATTAAGCTACTACAACTTGACCGCCACTTTACAAACGCTAATAGTAAGATGTTGATTAACAAGAAAAATGATATTGATACACTGGAAAAAACGGCATCTATTCACTGGATTGCGAAACATATGGCGCCACCTACATAGGCGAAACTGGAAGGAAACTTTTCGGAATACAAACACAATTTTCGGCGGACATTTTTACTTATACACATGATTTCGATCAACAAAAAAAAGGATTGAAACTTGAACCATACGAAGCTTAGGAAATTGACAAATTTAATAATACAAGACCAGATGTAGAAACATTAAATTAAAGAAAAACCGGTTCAATACACATAGAAAATACACCACACGTTAATGGAAAGCACTTTCCATTTAACAAAATGCAAATACCACAAATTAAATCTAATAAATCTTACATTTTTAGTACAACAGTTAATTGAGCAAAGTGAACACACAACAACAATTTTTATACCTTGACTTTAATAAATAACAAGTAAGTCACTTTTCGTAAACAGCAATTTAAAAAATAGATATAAATAACCTGTTTATTAATTTTAAGATTTTTATTCTGGTTTTACTTCGCTAATTAACAAATTTTACAAAAACTAAGACATATTCTTATCTCATTTAATGAGCACAGCATTGTTTCTTGCTTAATTTTTTCAATATTTGAGATAAGCGGCTAATATTCAATTTAAATTTTGTAGCGTCCCTGAAGATGAGCTTTGTTCGAAACATCTCGGACAATAGAATAAACTTTTTAATAAACAGAAGTGTACTATTGTTAAATACCGTATTATTAACGAGAAAAAGCAATAAAACAAATCTGTTGAAAATTGAGTGCACGCATTTAATTTTTGCTTGTTTTACTTTATCGTAATGAACGCAATTTCATGCTTTGTTTAAATTAGAATTGTAGAACAGAAGAAATTGTATGTATAATTACTACACCGTATCATCGAAACGCTTGATGTACTTTTGTTTGGAAAGCAAAGGAGTTTGTAATGTGATAATATCGTTCTCTAATCATCATAATCATGTCACGGAATTTTAAACACAAACAATAAAAATAAAGAAGCTTCACTTAGGCAATACATTAATATTTAAAAACGAAATTTATAGATTAATATAATACGTTCATAGAATTTTCATAAAAATTCATATAATCAAGGAAATTAAATAAACAGTGTACGCTGTTACTGATAACTAAATGCCAGAATCCTAGTATATTCATGCCTTGAAAATATTGCATGACAATTGTTACAATTATCTAAATCACAGAATCTTTTAGGTCCAAATTTAGAAGATAATGGACATTTTATAACTAAAACGGAATAAACGTGCTAGTGTACCTAAACGATAAAATAAAAAAAATGCCATACACCCAACTTCATGGATTTTGAAATACTATTGTTCTCTATTGCACCTATTGATCAACCATTCGCTGTTTGCAACACAGAATCCATATGCTTTTTAAGTTTGAACTTTCGAAGCTTAATATCTAGATATGATTCACTATTGAACACGCACGTTTCATGTACGTTTCTGGTAGTATTATTTCTATTTCAAGTCTTACAATGAAACTTCTTATGCAATGAAACATCGACCGACATTTCAACAGTCAGTAGAACCTCTACAAAATAAACTTTAAAAATACTTTAATGCATGTAAATAAAAAAAAGCTTAGGACACGTTTTGCGCATTTTCAAAATTCAACCTTATCGTCATGTTTACAGCAAGATCAAATACAATTTATGTGAAACGCTTTTCAATAAAATTATTTACCATATTTGTAAAACCAAAAGAATGCATAGTATTATAAGTTCAGGAAGCACAAGAAATAATTCATCGAGCCCTATTTATTGTTATATTGTTATGTTAAATATTGTTCTTATTTTTATTTTCTGGGTGATGAATAATTGACTACATATGCATAACTATTTAATTGTCATTAAGTAGTAAATTATTATTACTCCCACATATTATATCTAACAGCTTACTTAAACGCAATATCAAAATGGTACAATAAATATAAAACATAATCTATTTTGCACAATTGTTCGAAGTCTGCACATGTACACTAAACTAATTTTCCTTCACTTTTCCGTTGGGTATGTCTATCGTGCCGTTCGATGATACACCATTAACTTTCCCATTTAATACTGTTCCATTGGAAATTATTTCGTGGTCACCCACCCCATTTGCTTTTATCCCATTTTTCTGTAGTACATTTGCTTGTATGCCATTCGTTTGTAGTCCATTGAACTGTGTTGTTTTATCTTGCGCGCCGTTTGCAATTGCAGCTCTCCTGGCTCTCCCTCTCGCTAAGTAGGCCTTGATAAAGAATTGTGCGAACAAATAGAAGAAGAACACCGCTTGAAAGCTCAGTAGAAATGCAATTACCTTTGGGTAATCGCATTGTCTGAAGAGAACTTGGACGCTATGTATAAAAACGATGCAAAATTGAGTCTGAAATAAAAAATTAAAATAAACCAATGATTTTAGATCAAATAAGGTCGATATACCATCTGCATCATCGTGAGATACTTTTTCCACCATAAGTACTTTTGGTACTGGGGACCCATTGACGCTATCATGTAGTACGTGTACATAATGATGTGTATGAAGGAGTTGATCAGACCCAGAAGTGTGCCATGGCCACCTATATAAAGATAAGAATGTGTATTACCTGGCATATTTGGTGTGATGTAGTATATTCAACAAGTTTTAAAGAGATAATTTGATACTTAGGTTTCTACAGGGAAAGTAATATGATAGTAATGATTTGAAATTATTCGATCTGATCGTTCTACCTGTCTCTCAGTACTACTTTCACTTCTTGCGGACGCAGATCCATAAAGATATAATTCGTATTATTTGCTCTGTTGGTTAAGGGTAATAAAGATAATGTTTATAAACTTTAAAGTGAAGAGATATAAAATAGTGGCATAAAAATGCCTAAAAACTCAATAAAGAAAATATGTTTTCTTGTTCAAATTCTGTAATAGAAATTTAATTACTGAAACTTAATTTTTTGTCCACCATTTGTTTTTTCACAATTTAGTGCTAATTCGATTTGGTTATTATTTTGGATTAAACTATACCCTACTGTTTTTCTAAAACAAGTATCTTTCAAATGGAATCTTTGGAAACCTTGTACAAATCAAGACTTACAGTTACGTTGGCATATTTATATATTAGTAGACAATTATATAAATCTCTAAAAGTATGGATATACACATACATATGCTAAGTAATCCTGTCTTGGAGTGACTAGTTACGTATTGACTATATTTGCATCTTTGCTTATAAGTAATTATACCGTTTGAAACGCTTCTAAATCTTTGTAATTTATAACCATAAAACTCGTTTGCTAATGTAATGCAATTTTTGTGTTAGACATAAATATTGCATACCTGGTAAATATTTAGCACCTATCCAACTACAAACTGGCATAATACTGTGGTGATGTATATGTAAGAAGGTAACTTGGTTGGTCTTCTTCCTTAACACGAAGAATACTGTGTCCAACAGTTCGGTGAGTTTACAGATGAAGTACCACCATACCGCTGCAGCCATCTAAAAATAAAAAAATATATTGATGTAAAATGCTTTACTAAAACAGACGTATTTTTTCCTTACCCTGGTTGCTTTAGGGTCATTCGAGTAATCTACTGGTTGACACGACCAGCTATATCCATTGAACCATCCACCATGAATGCCCTACGATAATAACATCAAGTTTGATAAATTTAATGCTTCATTTTTAGAATATAGGTGGAAATGTTAAATAAAAGTGTACGTTAAAATACGTGTACGTTAAATGTTAAGCGGTAGTAGGTAAACACTACAAAACAGGATAAACTTTGGCACTAATAAAGAAAATGTTTTTGAAGAAAGTATTATGTGTAGGTCTGCAGCATTTTAAACCTATAGATTTTAAAATACGCATGAAAGAAGTTCTAGAGATTACTTTGGCTGTTCATGAAGCAAATTGTGGCCTCCATTAGCATTGTCAACGTTTACTACAACGTTGATTGGACGTTGTCGTAAACCCTTCAAGAAAGGCACTTCATTTTCCACGTTCCTCCAAACCCAATCATAAAGGAACCTCGCAGAAGATGCGCCGTATGCTGCTCCAAAAAAAAAATGCAGATGGAAAGAAAATATGAAAAGACACAAGAACCTGGTGCTTGGATTGCAATGCCGGTTTGTGCACGGAACCTTGAACCTTCAGGATGTATCATACTCAGAAAAATTATTAATCAGTTTTTCATCCTGTTCTCACAGTTTTCTCTATTGTACGCGATAATTGCCTTTCCCGCATTATGTACATTAAATATCATAAATTCCACATGGAACCTAAGAATTTAATAATATACAGGGTGTTAGAAACTGCATAGTGCCTAGAAGAAATGGGACACCTTGCATATATGAAAATACTTCTAGAATAAACTAGAACTAAAACCATGCAACATTTATTTGAAGCTTTTTTGCCTAAAATGATTATAAATAGGAGAAATGTTGTTAACAGATGGACAAACCGACAGACCAACGGTCAAAAATAATACTATTAGTCTTAGAATACCATAATTCGTCAAGGCATATCAAAATCTCACCACCAAAATTTTGGACCGAATGCATTACTTTCTTTTTACGATTAGAAAGTAAGTAGAATGTAGATATTAGAAAGTAACACGTTCCTTTTATGAGAGAAAATAAAAATCGCTACTCATAACTAAACAATCATACGGGAACATGCGGCGTTCTGATGTCCATTGCTCCATGATAGCGCCTGGAAGTAAAATGCTACGCCTCTCTCTTTACTAATGGCCGAATATTAGCCATTTCAAAAACACTTGGGTTCTCTGTCCCACCCTTTATAGTGAATGCTAAACCATCAACTAAACCATCATCAGTCAATAACTTCAATTGGCAAAACCTTCAACTGTGAATAAATTTAGACCTATCCTGTCATACTATTGATTTCAACAATAAGTTTGCCAAAGTACATCCTGCGCATGATTGTAGAGGGGAAGGTGGGATTATGGACTCTGCATTTGTTATGGATACCCTTAACATCTGCCTTATGCTGTGAACTACGGCTTCTAGATGCCAGCAGTTGATAGTCAAGGTCATTTTACTCCGTTTACTCTTGAATACTTGGTTATCGTGTTTTCAATCTTTTTTCGAGGTAAGTAAAAATGAATATTTTACATATCTACTATATTTGGTAAAAACTTATTCGTGATTCCACGTAACTCATAATGTGAAAAACGAGTTCGTTTCCAAGATGGCGTAGTCGGTAATATGGACCCCATGGGTGCTGCTATTGTGGATCTATATTACCAACAACCGGGTTTGATGATGTAATAGATAATAATGTTTCCGTGAGAAAATGTGATTCCACAGAAGGTTTCATTGCGATACCTTTAATTTTCATGTTTTGTAATCCTTTTGGGTTGTTGTAGATATCAAGAACGCAAGTTGAGAAGAAATCTCCCGCTGGTAAGGCTTTGCAGCGAGCAGAAAAAGTTGGGATAAGGTGATGGTGGGTGACACAATTCAGAAGGATAAGGTGGAATGGGACTAAAGGGACCACCGGAGTCAAGAACAGCTTTGAGACGATTGGCTGCACAGGTAGATAAGGCATCAGCAAATTTGGTTGTACAATATTTTTGGTTGGTTTACAAAAACTTGACAGTAAGCCTAGTTGCTTGAGATGGAGAAGTAGCATTCCAATTGACTGAACTCAATAATACCCCCAACCTTTCATAAGCGAAACAGCGGGGATACACTGGATAGATCGATTCTTCACTCGTATTAAGGGACAAATTTCGACCAGGAAACCTGCTGGGACGTCAAATGCACGAGCAGAAGGGTTCACACGTGAACAGGTGGCCTTGCCTTTTGATTTGCTTGAAGGTCTTAAATGTCTACGAGACCGGTTAAAATGTAGTCTAGTTAAAAGTCCCCAAATCATCGGGTTGAAGGGCAAACGACAGGTGGGAGCTCTAACTGCAGCTGAACGCGGTTCTCTTGTAACAATGGTTTGTTGCATGAGCACTGGGGGAACGTTTGTCCCACCAATGATAATATTTCCACGCCAAAACATAACGTATCAGCTGATGAAGGGAGCCCCACCCGGGGCAATTGGAAGAGCTCACACCTCTGACAATGAGTAGATAAAAGCCCATAGGTTTACAGAGTGGTTTGAAAACTTTATCAAAAATACTTGGCCGTGTGATGATTCCCTCGTGCTTCTAATGCTGGATGGTCACCACTCCCATACGAGAAACCTTGACGTTGGTCAGATGGCAATAAAAAAACACGTGTTCATTTTATCATTACATAAACTGCAATATCTACTCCATAGTGACCACCACTATCGGCATCAATGCAGTAAATGGGTTCAGAGGATTTAGTCATGTAACAGCCACATTTACACGGAAGCTGACTTCATTGCAGCTGCCCCCGCAGCTGCGAAGCAACTGCGGGGGCAGCCAAGCAATCTTCGCAGGCAATCTGCGAAGCAGCCAAGTCAAGGAGGAGGCCATGGAAGAGGTGTTGAGAGGGGTTGTGGGAGAGGTCGTTGAAGAGGGAACTAGTAAATTCCCAGGAACTTTTACTCAGAGGAAGATGAGTAAAAAGGCCCTGACTCATTAGTCAATATGGAAGAAAGTGAAGATGACCCAGACTAGCAAGACGCATAGTGCTTCTTCTGAGATAGTTCATTCAAAGATGACATATTTGCGACTTATCGCAAAAATTAAAGTGTTTTTTTATGTTTGATTTTCCAACTGCAATTTTTGGGTACTCTATTCTACGACAAAACGAAAGTGCATTAAATTCTCTACAAATTTCATTGACGCAACTTTTTCCTAAACCCAATACTAAGCGCGTTACAGCTCACTGAAAATGACACTTTTTTTCCAACTTTGTGGAAAATCGGAAAAATCAACTTTTGACCGCATTTTTCCTTCATTTTACTCTCTTTGATGTAAGTTGTTTATATTATACGTAATGGAAAGATGTCAATAACGATTAATTGCAACGGTAACATTGCAAAAAAAGTCTTTGTAAAAATTGTTTATTTAGAACTTAAAGAGAGAATAATAGTCGCAGGTGTTAAAAATTATGTACAGTAAGATTGTTATTTATTATACACTAGTAACGTCTGGTGCGCTTGCGGGTTGATGGGTTTGGTTCGTCAACCTCAGCTTGAGGAGCAGACGACATTCTACTTGTCCTTCAACAGCCTTGATCTTCATTCAGTCTGTTGTGCCATCATCAACCTAGTCGTCAAAGTTATCGTCGTTGTTGGTTTGGTCGATGGTATCCCAGACATCAGCTTCATCATCTTCTTCTTCTGGGGAAATAATGTCATTTACATTTTCGCAGTTGACCCCGTTGCAGTTTTGGCAAATTGCTGAGTACATCAGGCCTGATTTTTGACATGAACATACATTGCTGAACCCCTTTTTACAGCTGCACGAAACAACATGCAGTAAGGATTCAGGTGTTGAGTTTTTGGCACATTTCAATTGGCTGGAGAATACCGGAAGAGCTGCGAACCCACCCCCATTCTTCAAGAGGAATGTTGTTTCCCAGCCAAGCATGCACCTGATGGTAACAAAGGAGGAAATGATGCTGTGCAGTCTCTTGCGTTGGTGGTAGCATTGCAAGATGAACTTTGCTTTTTGTGGCCGACTTAGCAGATAACTGGAACCTCAAGGTGTTCAATGTCTGTGTGTTGCCTGTGCATCCACTGTACAGTGCGAAAATTAAATTTTCCCCAGCATTGATTATTTCTAGACGAGTAGCCTCTGGTTTCTTGCACACACTAGCTATTTCCTCAAGCTGATCATGTTTTCTCAAAATGTTACAAAACTTTGCCTTTCCTTGCCCAAAAAAGATCGGATGTTGTATCGCATCCGCTGATGGCATGAGTGAAAAGAATATTGTTGTTATTATATTTGTATGACATGGTTCAAACCACTTGGTTTCAATGTTACCTCTTCCAGGTTTTTGGTAAAACAGATTTTTGTGTTCGTGTCCCAAGGCCGTCGTGATCACGAGAAGATCAATGTCTTCTCCAACAATTACGACAGTTTCAGAAGTTTGGGTCCTTAAAATGGCTGAGGTTACAATTATGACGTCAACGTCTTTTTCTGCCTGGTCACCTTGAATTTTGCAATTTTAAAATTCTGTTGATCGAGGAACTCTTTCAGCGCTTTTTGTTCCAATCTATTCTTCCTCGGAGCCTTTGTGGAGAACGAATACCTGCACTCCTTTTACTATCCCCGCCCTCCCTCTCTTCCTACTTGTTCCTCCGCCTTCTCCTCTTGAAAGTTTTCCCCCCCGTACTTATTCATTCATCAATTGTACACTTCTTCTCCGCAAGAAGTGACAAAGAGAGCTTATGCGGGATAGGAGGTGAAAAATAGCCCACTTTCTGTGAAGTTCGAAAAAAGCGTCATTTTCAGAAAACTGTAGCTCACCTAGTAATGCGTTTAGAGAAAAGATGCTTTTCTTGAGAAATTTGTAGAGAATTTCATGCTCTTTTTTATGGGATATGGTACACAAAAATTGCATAGTTTTTCAGTTATAAGCAAAAAAATATATAAAAGGCAGCAAATTTCGTGGTTTTTTGGCTCCACAAAGTTTAGCCTCGAGATATTTTGTTAAAAAACTATTAATTCATGTTATTGACATCCCCATAAACACTTCAAAAACATAAAATCTTCGTGTTGAACGTGTTGAACTAATTGGACTAACTGAATTTGACTTTTTTCACTTAAGTCCCACCTTCTCCTCTATATTTTGGATTAAAAATTCGGAACAATTCACAAAACCACCTATTCTACCACCTTTGCGATGGTGCATTGGTACATACCTCATTTACTAAGAAAATACTCATTCCGATTTGTACAGCGTTATACACTGTAATTAATGCTTTTAGCTCGTATGGTTTTCTGTCTTTCATAAACCTTGGTCCTGCCCAGATGCAAAAGTACAGGTAAGTTGCTAGGATCGTGAACAGAGGACCTGGTGATTGTAACAGTAACCAATCTGCTGTCCTCGGATCTGTAAACAACATATAAATTAATGATTCAATTACCGACGCTGTGATTGGTGTCGTAAAAATTAATGTGCACTGTCGTTGGTTTTTTAAATAATTTAAAGGACAACTTCAACAATAGTCTTCACGATTCACCTTCATATCTTTAGTAAATTACCGAATAGAAGCTACTGATCATATTGGACTTGTTGATAATAATAATATTCGTAGTAGGTTTTTTTTATTAAATAAACCGTAAAATGGCAAGAACGTTTAAATTAGGCGCAGTCATAGCGGTCTATTGCAATAAAGAAAAGTAAACATACCAACGCTTGACCTGCATTAAAGTGTAAAAATGTATGTTTGCCATAGTACGGGCGCAAGAAAGTGACCCAATTTATTCTTGTTAGTTACATAATAATAGCTTACCACTTTTGGTTTCCATCACGTAATTATAAAAATCTACTATATTGTTTATACCCGCCATGTTGGAAAATCTGAAAATAAAAAAAATAGTTTATTATTGTTGTCGTGCCAGTTATGTAATCTGCAACACAAACAAAAAATATAGAACACTCGTAACCATGAGAAAGAATAAAAAACATAACAGTACGTTTCTTACAGATGGAATTACGATAACACTTCCTATTACATTGTTAATTATTACTGCGCTTTTTTCACTTGTACAGTGATATTGTACAATGATTGAAAAGCAGCTGCGGTACATATAAATTATTCAATTAAAAAGAAATTGAAAATTTATGTTAAGTAACGCTAATAGCCTATGCCGGTGTAGACTGCTGTCATTGCATTAATATGCACGTGTCTCGTGCTCTACTGTCGGCATTTGTATTGCTTCTATGTAGGTATTGCATATTGATACGTCATTTACTGAAGGTGATATGTCCACTAACTGAAGTAATGTTTCAAGAGGAATTCCACAGTTACCCATTAAAATTATAATTCAGTGTGCACGTAAATGATAAAAATTTACTTTTTAATCAAAGCTATTTATGGATATGAAAAAATATGGCCCAATCATAAATTACATACTTATTTCCGCTTATTGCTAGATATTAGAATTTATAATACCAAGAATGTCAATAAGTACAGGAAACAGCAGTAAATCTATTAGTTCCGGGCACAGAAGGTATATTTATGAAAAGACCAATTTTTCATTAGGAATATGTATAACACTACTTTTTATTGTAAATTTGCTTCATACCTCTTTTTGTAGAGTAAGGCTGAGGATGGCCTAATAGATCGAAACTATTACCTTAGTACATACAACACATAGAGTTGAAGTTTGATTCAAAAATTTACGTATGGAAACAAGTCCATAACCAATTAATGTATCATCAAGTTCACAACGAATTATTTTTTATTAATCAATATATGTATAGTAAATATTAAACAGTTATTACTGAGTAGCATACAAAATGTTTTATTTTTGTAATGTTAAGTCTCCGAAACATGCAATTTACCTTACAATTAGCCCCAAACAATAGAATCCACATTTCGGTCAAATATCCCTTTTACTGCGTTTCTGATGTCATCAAACTGAATTTCTCGTTGGAAGAAAGTAGTAAGGAAATAATATAGTATAGTCAACTTTAATTTACAGAAATTACGGGTAAACCACATCGGGGAGCCCAGGTTTACTATTATACAAGCCCAATGACTATTCAACGGTCTATCCACATTCGACTTGGTAAGAGTTGAGGTTAGTTTTTTATAATAATCGTGTTCGATATGATCATTTCATTTGAATAATTATCATATACCTCAAGAGGTGTTAGCTGGATTATCATATTAATGTCGCTTAATTGATAGTTCAGAAGTAGTTATTATCGTTGAATTTAAATGTTAATTTTCAAATATTTTACAACCACATGGCTTCGGGCAAGTGGGCGTTACTCAAATAAAGAAACCAACAATCAATAAAGAATGCTATAAAATCCATCATTAAGTGTACTTCTCCTGCATGACGAAGCACTACTTTGGATATCAAGTGAGTCATCGTCCTGACGGATTACTTGAATTAATGGTCATCTAAAACTCCTAATTTTCTTCCTGTCAGAACGACAATTTGCAATGTTGAAAAAAATGAAATTTCATTCCCAAAATTTTCAGTTCACTTCTTGCTAAAGTAAACTTGAGAATGTATTACCATACATTTGTGTTTACAAAATAAAACTAGCTAACTAACTATTCTCTTTAAACGATTAACGATTCAGATTCAACTTTATTGGTTCAGTTTTAGAATTTACTAAAAACCAATATTAACAAATTGAGAATTTCATGAATAGGATTATAGTATGGATACTTACACAGACGATGTGAGAATGTGATTTCTCTCATAGAAAACCTATACTATGGATTTTTATGGGGCTATCCACATTATTTTACAGTGTGCAACTCTACATTTATGTTATACGTTATATTATATTTTACCTATTGCTACGAGCTATTGCAAACATGGTGTGGGTTTTAGTTTATGACACGTGTATCAAATGTACAGGTGTTACTACTCACAACTTAACCGGTTATTTTGTTAGGAATAATGGGAATAAGTATGCTAAATAAGAGATAAAGAGAAGTTATTAAATAATTTGATATGCAAGAGTTTCTTCTGAGTTCCCATAAAACCGGTATTAGTTTTTCTTTACAAGTTTCTGGTTCACCAGTAAATATATATTCGAATTATAAACCCAAATACTGCGGTTTAAGTAATATTCGTATTTCAATCTAATGGAAAAATGTTGGTTCAAATAGAGTACTATTTTAAATAGTTCTACCTTAAATAGTTTAAATAGTTGTGTTGCGTTTATTCAGCATAATCAATTTATTATATTTAATATTTTCTGTTCAGGATGAATTTTTCGGTTGTGCACAAAAGTAACTACTTTATTGTACGTTTATTAAAAGACTTTATTTTAATGTAAAAATGATGGTATGCGTTATTGTCATAAACAGGTACTATTTATTCAGCAATGTGATTTTTTTACCAAAAATAAATTTATTTGGTTTTAGTCAAAAGAAAGTTAAGTTGAAAAGGGTTTTTTACAAATATACACCCCAACTATCCCAGTTGGGGTGTATATTTGTAAATTACAAAATTTCTTTGTAAACTTTTTGTTATATTCGTTAACACGTTGACTGTGGAAGGAGCTATTCATGCTGTCTAGTTAACTCTATGTTTAGAGCTAAGGACGATAGAGAACTTAGATTTGAACTTAGATCTGAACTTAGGTCTGAACTCAACTCACGCTGATAATGATGTCGAAGAGCAATGATGATTGTGATATGGAAAAATATTTCAATGTAGGAGAATGTGAAAACACGAGTGTCTCGTTTAGTTCATTGGTTATTACTGTTCATTCAGTATTAACCCGCTTCAGTAATAACCAATTACTCTTCCAGATGAGAATAACTGTACTTCGTAATGACTAACAACTGTCTAACTTAGTAATTATTATTTATTACTAAGTTAGACAGTTAAAAACATTTGATTCTGTTTATGATTGATTGAACATTGCCAATTACCTATCCAAAAAGAACCAGTCCAAAAACAATGAATGAGCTGTGTAGTGTATTAGATTGAGGTTCTATTTGCATCAAAACATGAAGGAAGTAATCTTAATGTAATCTCTCACTATAATTTTTTTAACGCATTAGAAGTTTTGGACCTGTGTTGATTGTTTTACAGTGAGAAAAAGTGTTTTTCATATTTTTAGATGTACGCAAAGCTAAACAACATAATCAAACGTATATACATATATAAAACAGTCAGTCAATTCACCTGTAAGAATGGATTTACTTGGATTTGTGCGCAACATAAGAAAAATATTTTCTGCCTTAAACGAAACCACCGATTTTTTGCTACTTGGTGGAAGTAAACACATTAAACTCACATTTGCATAATTTTGAAGAAATTTCTTTGAGATATTGATTTTTCTTGTTTTCGGGTTGCGCAACATAAAAAAGTAATTTCTCTATGGTTAGCATAAAAAATATGGTTAGTCAACAGTATTTTTTATTCCTATACCTTCTTTGATAATTGAAATACAAATAATTAAATACAAAGCATATAGTTGTAAAAATCACTGTATAAGTGATTTTATGAAACAATGTTAACTTGTGCACACTTGTTAATTTTCAAAGTGTTAGTTCAAATAAAATAACCTGTATTGTTTTCACTATGGCATTTATTTTTAAATTCTCGTCAATTTTTATTCAGAACATATCATCTCTAAAATCAATACTTTTCGAGGTATTTAGTTGTTTTCATCTAACTGTGGATGTCAATAAAAAATATCCGACTGTTATATGTAAACGGTTTTGGAAAATTATGAAACCAAAAGAGTCAACAAATGCCAATGGAAAAACGGTGGTATATGATGAAACTAAAACTTTTTTGTGTTTTGGATGAAGTCTACATCCATTGTAGTCTTCATCCATGATCACAGACGATGAACATTGACAATGAGCCGGACACATTTGCGTGTGAATGGTTCTCTACACTCCAATCGAATGTATTTCCTGATCAGCTGGTAGTTATTACAGTGAGTTATTTCAATTATTATGAAAATCACCATTGGGGTCTGATACAGAAAATTTCTCCTAACGTGTATGTCAGATTAATTATCTATTCACGAAAAGAATATGAATTGGAACTTATTTTGGCTTCTATGACTTTTCGTGTGTTGGTGATTTTTTTTGCTTTCATGACTTTTCAAAGCTGCCTAAATGTAACAAATGAATATTTTCTATTCACAACCGCAATTATATGAAATAATCTTAATATTTAGAGAGGTATTGGTATTAGGCACAGCATATCTTTAATAAAGGTTAAAGAGAATTTAAAAATTAATGTAATAGTTAAAACAAAGGGACAAATTAAGTCTGCCATTATGTAATAAACACTATGTTTAACATAAAAGATGAAACACTGTGTTCAGTTAGGGGATAGTCGTAGCTAACCACAATTTTTGCATTATCCTCAAAAAATAACTTGCACGTGATTTATTAAGACAACTTTTGTAGGTAACATTTTTTTAATAAAAAATTAAATAATTGGAAAACGCTACATCTAAATTTAAAAAGAAAAAAGTGCAAATGTGGATAAATGTGTTTCAAACACCGCCGAGTGGCAAAAATGGGTGTTTTCGTTAAAGGGAGAAATTATTTTTCTTATGTTGCGCACCCCGTAAACAACAAAAATATGTATCGCAAAAGCGACACAGAAATTTCTCCAAAATGCCCAAATGTGAGTTTAATGTGTTTACTTCAACCCCACCGAGTAGCAAAAATGGGTGTTTTCGTTTAAGGGAGAAATTATTTTTCTTATGTTGCACCCCGAAAACAAAACAAATTCTCTATCTCTAGATAATTGGAATATTTCTTATAAGAGTGAAACAATTTTTTATGCACCCTGCAATTATAAAAACCGTGGTGGTAACATCTTTGTCATGTTTTTATTTCAATTATTTTTCGACATCGACTGCTTTGCTGCAATATTTCGTTGCCAAAGAATCTCGATGCTTTGACATACTCGGTATATACGGCAGCAATCTAAAAACGACAGAGTGATTCTCCTATAGACGGATTCGAACAATAGTTTCCAACAAGATTATAACGACAGATCTGCAGGGGCAAAGACGGTTTCAAGCCACAAGGGATGGATATTTCCCTTCTGTTGTGGTCACTCACTTCTTGGTCAAGCTCGTTGAAGAGAAGGTTGAAGCACAGGCATATACGGACGACCTACCAACCCTTGAAAGTGGATACGAAAAGTTGTCTGAGGAGTTTTAATGAAAGTAAACAACAAAAGCTTGACATCGGCTATTACATCGGCGATAGATCTATCATTATTCATCTCAAAAACTAATAGTTATTCACAAACAACCGACATCTGCTATTATACTGATAAATCCCAGTTATCCGAAAGCGGATGATACAGACTTGCGACACGTAATACATTATTCTAAGTGAAAATACTCGCTAATGAGTTGTGTATCATGTACAGACAATTAAGCAGTGCTGTAGCTGATTTACGATTCACAGACCACCGCATTGAAGTATCTTTCAACTGATTTGGCATTTCTCAGTCAGAAACTGCAATTTCAACCTGGATTGGGAAGATAATACTCTGTAGAAATACCAAATATCGTCAAAGGATCACCCTCTGTATTTTGTTTTAAAAATCTCAAATTAGTCAAACTTTTAAACAATCTGAACTACTAATAAATTGTGTTTAAGAATGGGAAACAAACGTTCGTTAATCACACTCTAAAGTATATCAATTTTCTAATTCATACTCATTAGATAAATAAAATTTTGATTCTAAAACTGATGGATAATAAACTTAATATAATGAAAAAATCACATTGTGCTGTACCTCAGAAGTAATAGATATGTAATAAATAAATTACAAATAAATTTAAGAAAAAAGTCAGTTTAGTAACTTAAATGCTCCTCATCCTATGTTCAGCCTTAAAAAGTTTCAAAATTTACACATTGCACATTTATTTAATTTTAGAAAATGGAAGGTATCAACGTTATTCTATAGTTCGGCGACACTACAGTTACGAAATGTCCACTTCAAATCTACTAAATAAATACTTTTCAAGGTATATGCCTTAAAACCACTTTAGACATTACGAAATCCAAAGCATTCTTTATACTTCTATATAATGCCAATTCACCAAGACATATGAACGAACATAAATATGCACACTCATCCTGCTTGAACTCCAGTGAGAATTTGCAATCATAGCGAATGTCAATAACCATATACTGTTACATAACCAACTACAAACAGAATACCATAAAATATACAAATACATGTGTAAGAACGTAAAAATAAACAAAAGCGTATTGGAAAGAATAATAATCATTAGTTATTTATGTTGACATAAACGTGCAAATCTCATTTAAGACTGAATATAATCTTCCGGTTGATTAGCTTTATTTCACAGAAATAACAACATATGTTCAATGCGGAATTTTCATAAATATTCATTTTTAAATAACATCTTTGCCCGTTTTAATAAGCATACGCGGATATGATGTAATTTCTTGCAATAATATGCGAACCAAATAGATAGATCCAAAATATATGGCATGCAATATATGCAACCGTTATAAACAACAAAACCTATTTCGTCGTAAAAGTAGTATAAATCATCAACACCTTGTTATCCTTGATGACCATTTACACCTGTGATGTAGATTTAAACAGGAAGGAAGTGTGACGATTAACCAAATACCTGCTAATTAACATTGTCACTAGTGCGAAGGCCGACAAATCTACGATAATAATTTATTGCTAAGGTCAAATTAATTTTAATTTATTATGATATAACCAAAAATAAAGGACATTGCATTCGCATGTTATTGTACTTGGTGCTTCATTCTTAGATATTTTATGCGTCTGATAATAACTGAAAGCATAACGAGTAACGTTAAATAGATATTATTACGCAAAATAACGATAACGTTAAACAAATTGTACCATAAACTACCAGAATATCTTAATGCATTACGCACTGCGATTGAAACCATGGATAAATATATGTAAATGTTCAAAGTTTATACAGGTGTGAAAGTAAAAGCATAATTTTATTGGTGTTCTTTCGAATTCACAGGCTATCATTATTATTATTATGCTTTGAAATCTACGTTAGTTGAGGCGCTTGCTCGCAAAACGCACTTTATCAATTTCATTAAACTCCTTGGTTATTCAATGAGTTTCTCTGTTGAGAACTGCCCGTATCTAGTCAAATTGAATGAAACACCTATGTGTTATAATTTCAAATTAGGGCATTTTTTGTTTTTTGTTTTGTTTGACACGCACGTATTTTTTTGCTAAAATTTACAAGCAAAGAAAACTGTTTATTTTATTTACAAGATAAAATATTTCGTTATGACCTTGCAAAACATCGAGACTCGGAAAGAAAACAAGGGTGAATATCAGCTACTTGCACCTACTTGTTTTTAAAGAAGCCCCTGATAATCCAACAATATTCCAGACAACTATTACAACAACTATTAGATAGGAGACCATACGGAAACGATTTGGTGGTAAAGGTGGAATGTTGCAATCATTTATTAAGAAAGTATTGCATAACGCTAAAAGAGCTTACTGGCCGTAAATTTAGCTCTTGTGGGAAATTCGTTCCAGTTCCCGTACAGTAGCTGTATCCGCAGCGAAGCACTGGGGAAAGAGGGAAATGCGAAAATGCTCTCACACAATTAGCCAACAGTCCCAATCACGTTTTTGCAATAATTTGAACTGCGGTAGTTATTTCTTTAATCGTAAAGATGTGGAGGAGCAAAATTGCATACCGGGAATGAAAACCTGTGGACTATACAACGATATCAAGTCATGCCTAAATTGCCTTATATTTCATAGCGATAGTTTGAATATGACACTATACCAAAGAAAGACATTACACCAAACACATGATATGACCAAAAGATCGATAAGACAAATTTTAGTAGCCACCACAATCAAGTAGATAATTCGACAGCAAGTAATTAATATGAATTTGTACACAATTTGAAAAAATAAGACAAGTTACCATCAGAAAGATAGATTAGATAAGTTTGATTTTATTTTTATATTTTATTTAAATTTCATTTTAACACTAACAATAACTAAAAATTAAAATGATTTGTAGATATCCCTGAAGATGGCAATAAATACTTGCCGAACCATGTAGGGTTGAAGAGAAAAATCAAAAGAGTACAATTTCTCATTACCGCCTAACAATTTAAAAAATTGGATTGAAATGGATCCAACAATGAACAATTTATATGAAAAAGCCAGTACGACTACTTTGATCCATATCTACAAAAATCATGCCAGTAAACTATTCAAGAACATATAACACATATATTTCTTAAAAACATGCATACTAGAAAACTTAATACCAAAATTTGGCCAATTCAAATTCCCAAAATACATAAAACCTAATAGAGTTAAAAGTTTGGTACACAATCGTCTTAAGGATGAACTACACTTACAACATAGAAACACAAATGACAATAATAACTACATGTAACAACATGTAATAACAAGATGTAATAACAACATGTAACAACCTATAAAATATTAACAACGAGAATACATCACAATTTCCTAACACAAATCATTAACGACACCAAAGAAATGCAAAGTAGAATCACGAATACACAGAAGATTAAGATACGCGAATTGAATACACCCAGAACCCAAAAACACAGAGAACAATCAATACATAACAATATTCAACACATAATACATTACTATTTTCATCTCAATTTCACTAACCTATCAGATCTAAAATCTAAAGACCAAGAAATTAAACTATTAAATATGGGAAGAAAATATGCTATACATACAGTTGCATACAGTTACGGTTGCAATAGAAACAGAATCAGCTATCAAGAACCAACCACCCACAAGAAAATAACATAAGAGCTGACATCATACAACTCATCAAGGGAGAAGAGAGAAGACGAGACAGAAACAAAACAGAACCAAACATAAAAATACAAATAAACAGGTAACTTGTCTTAAAAACCTTAAAAAACGAATTAACGATAACAATATTGTGGTGGCAAAAGATGATAAAAATGCACAGGCATTGTAATAAAATGATAATAATTATAAAATCAAAACTTCGAAAGAACCCTGTAATCCTGTAAACAGAAAAACAAAATAATTAATCAAACAATCAACAAATACTTTGAATGACATAAATGTAAACCTAAAAACTATTTTACATATGAATGTAAAAACTCCACGATTGCATGCACAACCCAAATTACATAAACGGGGCATACCCATAAGACCTATGATCGATGCCATAGATACACCGACACACAGGCTAGCTAAAATATTTAAAAACGGTATCAAATATAACCCAACACACACAATTAGAAATACTAACCAGTTAACACAAATACTTAAGAATACCCCATTGCATCAAGAATGTTTTCATTAGACGTCACAAATTTATATACAAATATACCAATAAGTGAAGCGCTACAATATGCCAAACAAATAATACACAACCACTTCAATGATAAAAACATTACAAACGATATATGCTTAAAATTTGTACAGAACAGGATTTTTGCTCTTTCAACATCTACAGAATGTCAGATGGATTACCAGTGGGTAATCCCATATTAAGTTGAATTATGGCGGATATATTCATGAACAAGTTAGAAGAAAAAATAATGAATGACAAAAATTATCATGACAATAACATTATAACATGGAAAAGGTATGTCGATCATATTCATAATATGGAAATACTACAACATAACTGAAAGACACAATTTTCACGAAAGAAATAAACAAAATACACAAAACCCTAAAATTTACACTAGAGTTTGAAAATCAAAACAAATCAATAAATTTTTATCATTTAAGATTTATCAATAACAAATAATGACAATAAATTGGAACACGAAATTTACAAAAAACCAACACAAACACAAGCAACTATACCTTTCGTTTCATATTATCATTTAAATCATAAATTTGCCACCATTAATACATACACACACCGAATGAACAACAACTTAATTGACGAAGAGTTTATAGAAAACGAAAAAAAACATAATCAGACACATCGCCATCAACAATAAATTTGCCATAAATGCCATAATTTGCCATAAATGCAGTAAATATGAAAATAAATAAAATGACATATATTCGCAGACTAAAAACTAACAATACGCCACAAAACAATATCACGAACATAAATCCTACAAAAAAGACATACAGAGCTTTAACATATCGAGGTAACTTATCACACAAATTACAAAAGATATTACATAAATATGAAATAATCACAGCATTCAAAACCAACAACACGACTGCAGATACTTTAATAAATTTCAAAGATAAAATAAACAAACTTAGTAAAAGTGGCGTATTCTCTCTCACGTGCGATACATGTAGAGCAACATATATTGGCGAAACAGGACGCAGTATATCACAAAGAATAAAAGAAAATAAACGAAACAAAGATTCTGCATTTGACAATCACTTTTTAACTCACAACCATGACTTCAACATAGAAAATAATACAAAAATACTGCACCAACAAAGAAAGGGGTGGAGGCTTACCAAATAGACAAACAAAAAACATTACATAACAGCATACAATGTCTAAACGAACAGATACAACCTATAACGATACCGATATATAAGTCACTTAATAACCCATACAAACTTTTAAAAAATCACCTATACATGAATTTCATATTACCGCACACGCGCAGAATCGTAAACAAAATAACAGACAACAGAAAAGGCGTAGGAAGTTAAGATCAGAGTAATAACAACAAAACTTACACAAATTTACCAAAAACAGCACAATATAAGAAGGCCAAAAACTAATAACGTCAGACATCACACTGTAAGTCACATTTACATAAAAAAAAATCTCATTTAACAATGCATCACTTGCAGATGAAGGACATATTGATAAATTACAAAAAATGATCAACTCCACAAGTTCGACGAAATAAAGCAATTCTAATACGAACAAATAAAAGAAGAAAAGACTATACTAAACACATGAGCAAATGATCGACAAGACAAATTTTAATAGCCACCACAATCCAGCAGATAATTTGACAGTAAGTAATTAATATGAATTTATAGATAATTTTAAAAAAAATAAGACAAGTTACTATCAGAAAGTTAGATTAGATAAGTTCGATTTTAATTTTATATTTTATTTAAATTTAATTTTAATTTTAACTACAAAACACACTAACATAACTAAAAATAAAAATGATTTGTAGATACCCCTGAATATGGCAATAAATACTTGCCGAACCATATAGGGTTGAAGAGAAAAATAAAGCAATCAGAGGAATACAATTTCCTCATTACCGAATGGTAAACGTTTACCGAATGGTAAACGCTAGTGTGCGTAAAGAGCACCCTTCCCCCCTTGACGATTTTCCCCTCAACGCCGCTCAGAAACTCCCGTAAACTGCAGACTGTACCCTTGCGGGTTCGCTCTGAATTGTGAAGAATTTCTGTTGAGTTTGAAGGGACTTTAAAATATTAAAGAGGGACAGAGACGATCGCTCTATATAGTCTCCAAAACATGCATGCAGTTTCAAATCTATTCAGGTACTACTT